>CM028363.1:547945-610019 GCA_016624345.1 Platycodon grandiflorus | reverse complement strand
TAGCGGATAGATGAAGATATTTTGAACTAATTTGCACAAAAACTAAATAGAGGATGATTATCTTTGAAAAGGAAAAGTTGCGTTGATTGAGGAGAAAGGAAGGCTCATGAGGTTGACCCTCATCATGAGTGGTTCGATTAAAATTTATATGTAGATTTATTGGCTCCTTCGGATCAACGTAATCTGAATACATTGTGCAACCACGAGCTCGGTGACCATAGGCACAAGCGAAAATAAAACTTTAATTATTAGTATCGGGCGGATTAACCGCTAAACATACTAAAAAAACAAAATGAAATCCTTGGATTGAATACGATTCTCTCCTACTATATCGCTAAAACAACTAAATGTTAAAATAATCTATCAAACCCTAATGAAATATAAAACCTTGGACCCAAAAAGAAGTGCAACAGCAGAAATCATGTGGAATCTGTTTTGCCATGCTTTTGTATAGTTAATTAGCTAGAAATCATGCACGAAGCCGCATACGGGAAACTTTTTAGCATGTTTATGGGAAGGTCATTACACAAGTCAAACGCTTCCGTCAAATATATTTCTTTCAAATTAGACCCGCTTTTGTTTTCACTATTTAGGTATCACTCTTAAACAAATAGACTCCCAATTTGAGAAGGTTCCTTTTCAAAACGTGTAGGGCAAGAAATATGATTTGATCCCAAATCAGGGTCCCTCCTGCCGTATGGTTGATCTTGCAAACTTGAGCCCTTAAAAATGCAAAATCAACTACAATTCAGAATGAATAGCTACAAACTTAAGTCTATTCCACAGGAAAAAAAAAAACAGCGATGGAGAGACAAATATTTTGCAATATCCACACACATACACTAATGATTAGTGATTTAGTGTGTGGTCTTGTGCTGCTACATAACAATGACACTCAAGCGGAAAAAGCAAAACCACTTACCGATAATGATAATGTTCTTGAAAATCAGGTTCCATTGCCCTAACCTACCTTCCTCCTTACAAAATAACCTAACCTGCCTTCCTCCTTATAAATTACACACATCATCTGATGCCACTGAATGATCTTTCTTCTCAATCACCAGTCAAACACCACAAGAAATGACTATTGGTGTTCTGATTCCATACCACTATTGTTATCAAGTTGGACTATTACATGAATATTGAAAGTAAACACATAGATCAACAATGAGTTATAAAGTAAACTCACCAATACCATTTAACAACACAAACCAACAACCAGGGTATTAACACATGGACGAGATTCAGGTAAGAGTCCATACAACTAAGAGCCCGTTTGGTCGAGTTTGGTCAAAACGCAGGGATAAAACGCAGCTTATTTACAAAAATGTGTTTCAATACTGTGGCGAAAACGTAAGCTTCAAAACGCAGCGTTTTCAAACGCAGCTGTGTTTTAAACGTTGGAATTCCCAACTTTTCCCAAAACGCAGGTTTTAAAACGCTCCTAGTAAAAAAGCTGCGTATTAAAGTGATATCTCAAACGTATTATAAGGAAAGACCTCCGCTTTTAAAACACTGCGCTTTTAAAACGTTTGTATTTAAAACACCGCATTTTGTAAACGCTGTACCAAACGGGCCCTAATTTCACTTCAAGTAGGTTTCACGGCCCAAGATAATGTTTCATGCAAGTCACTATTGGTTCATAAAGGCACAAAATGCTACTTTGGGAAATTTAACTTCATGATATAGTTGACTTTTGAAAAGGTGACGCTCATTAGGGATAGTTTTTCTAAGAAGTGACTCATTTGGGACGGAGGTAGTACTATTTTGTTTGCTTTTCTTTGTTAATTGTTAGTTGTTTCTACTAATTTGAATAACAAGATTCTGAATCTTCATTCAAAAAATAAGTCCGTACAAAGGCTTATGCGGGATGCAAAACTCATACGGACCCAAAACCATGCGAAGATATTGGCAACAATATGAAACACTAGCTTTGTTCTTAATCTTACTACTAACCTTGGTCGATAAATGTAAAGTTGTTAAACAAAATAAACGACACGCAAACTCAAATGATGCGAAGAACTAACGTAATTCGAGACATGCTGACTTCAGCTTCTCCTTTTTACGCTGCTCTATATAATCATCATAGGCGAATGGATTAGCCAACGCTTGCCTGCAAAGACAATATAGAACTCGTAAGATTAACTACTTCAATGTGATACAAGACACTATCCACCATCTCCATAGAATTAATCATTTCTTCGATTGAGATGAAGATAACTCTACACACTATATATTTCAAAATGCCAAATAAATAGCCTCACGGAGAGGTGAGGCGGAAACGGTATATTTCACAGAAGCAAGCATAAAACAAAAAACTAGTCACCTTCTTATACAATCGGTGATCAATGAAGAAACCATGCATGGAGGCTCTAAGAATATTGCTGCGAATTAAATTTGTTAAATTTAACTTCTCGAGGTCTTGTTTTGTCAAAATTTGAAGTGATCATAAATAGATGTTTAAGCACTCCTCCACCTCCTACAAGCAAAAGCAACAAGTTAACACTACCACAATCGAAAAGCATAGGCACCCAAGTCTAAACATGACAGGTAGAAATATGAATCATACTGTCAAGTGTTGCGAGTAAGAACACCAGCTGGGAGCAGGTCCAAGGGCAGGTACAAAATAACATGGTATCTGGCTGTTGTCCAAAGCCAACAACATCAACCCACTTTCTCTATACACAAACAGATTGTTTATAGATCCAGCGGTTGGTTGAATGCTAGTCATGCGCTTTCCCTGAAAGCATCAAAGAACTTGATTGAGAACTGAAAGCGCTATAGAATCCTTAAGAATTACAATAAATTTCCAGTATATCTCAGTAGACGCAGCCATACGTAGCAGCTGTATAAGGACTATAGACATATACAAACGTATTAAAATGGAAAACACGCTACAAATGCAATCTGATAAAATTGAAACCCATGCTTTCTCATCCGCATTCTAACACACCATAACAAATAGCTATGTCAGTCATTTACACTATGACTTTAGATAAACCAATAAGCTTATCTGTAGTAATTAGCTTTGCTCGCTCGGAATTCAAAGTTTGATGCCACTTGATGTTCAATCTCAGGCTTCCATACACCAAAAGATTGATGATCAAGAACCAAAAATTTCATAAGCGAAAATATAAGCTTGACTCGTCATTATAGAATCACCAAAAAGAAAAACAACAATAGTATCAATAGCCATCTTAAACACCTAACTCACTTGTGACCCTCTACCCTTAAAGGAGATGAAGAGTGCAAATCATAAATCATTATCTGCGCACTAGCAACAATGGGTCTTTAGCTCTAAAACAAATATTGATAAGAGGTTATGAACTAATCTAGGACAGTAAATGGATTAGTGAAACTAAATGCAATTTACATGGAAATACTCCCTCCATTCCACTCAAAGAGTCCGCGATTGAAAATTAAGGGATATATCGTATCATTAGAGTTGGCCATTATCACAAAAATACTAGAGCATAGCCAAAGTGCTTTTAACACTTGACAAGGCAAAGTTGAAAGGTTATGGAGATTGTAAGCATGATTTTTTAAAGTAAACTCTTAAATGCGAGCGTCCCAAAATAGAATAATGGACTCTTTGCATGGATAGGGAGTAGAATATAGACTTGATAGACCATAAAAATATGTGTGCTTCGAAAACCATGGCCATGAAACCGTAAGGTAAGTGAAGAAACCTCTATACCCATAATTCTAACAACTCTCCGTAGTCAAAACAAAAATAGAAGTTCTCTTACCTACACCACACCGTATGTGTAAGTATTCACCTTTCCTTTCGATTAAACTACTATCTCTATAAGTAGAAATTACATTTAAAACCAAATTTTATGGAAAATAACGGTGTTTTAAAAATCTGGATGCCCCGCCCTCGCCTAGCACCTAGAAGGTGGGGCCTAGAATTAAGACATAACTAACCTTATTTTGAATTTTTAATAATTTTTCTTAATATAGCATTATTAACAAGATGAAACATAATTACCCTTATTTTTAAAAATTCTTCCCTTTCTTATTTTATTTCTCGTGTTATTATAAAAGTCTAAAACCACAATCCATCAAAGCATCTTCGCCCCATTCTCTCCATTTGGACCACATCAAGGGGTAAGCTAAATTTTCTCTTTCTCATCAATCCTAAATAGTTCCAACTAACCAAAAGCTTTGACCGTGAAGGGAAACTCAACCAATACTAAACAAAACAAAGACCCAATGATCTCGTGCTATATCGTGATCCAAAAGATGATGAATGGCAAGATTAATGATGACGCACTTCTTCCTCGATTACACCTAACACCCACACAAAGAATTGTAGCCCATTCCGATTTATTCAATGTTTACTTCAAGTTGAACAACGGAATTTGGAGGAACGCCATCCATGCTATTTCCCTTTTTCATTGTAACAATCCAATGATCAAACCCGTAACCATTTGTTGGCCTATCATTACGTGTGAAATATTGGGTATCACCTCATCTTACAATATTATTTGATTAGTTAAAAATTGATGATTTGAATTACCTTTCTACCTTATATTTTTGCGTAGCACCTACTATTAAAGCTGTCTAAATACACAACACACCATGATCAAATTTTTCCATGTTGTGTAAGCATATGATCAATTGTTTCCATGTTATGTAAGCATATATACATTTTCATCCGTAAAAAGTATAATCCGCACAAATTAATAGCCCTTGGTTCCTATATATAGCAATGAAGCATCATCGTGTATGCGAACTAGTCTAGGCGGAGGTATATCACGCGGACTTGTCAAAAATGAACATTAGAAACAGTTTAACGTATACATACACAAAAAATGGCTGATCACATAAAGATAATGCTCAAACAGATTTACTTAAATGGAGCAAGAAAGACTCAAATGAAACGGTATTTGCATTAATTGGCTTGAGCAATTGCCATTGCGACTTCACTACAAAGAAACCCAAAGCATGACCAGCCATAGCAAAACTAATCCCTTCAAAGATTGTAGGACATGGCATGGCATGGCATGTCATATGCTAGTTATTCTCGGCCAACGAAAGATCCATGGTGCGTATTGGCCTTAGTTCAATATGAGATTGTGATCAGCCATTTTTTCTATTGTGTATTATCTTTAAAATATCTGCAAATTATGAAATTGAATCTTTAAAATATTCTTGTGGATCGAACGGTGAAACTCAAAGCTGCCATCTTTATAGGGTTTTTAAGATTATTGAGGTGAGTTCTCTTTTAATCACACACAAATAGAAGAAAAGGGTATCATATTTTAGTTCATCGTGGATGTTTTGAAATCAGATTCTGAGTGTTAGAATTTCGCTTAATTATTTCACTCAAGTAAGACTTGCTTTTTTGTTGATTGTTGAAATTTATCCTAGGATTGAAATTGGGTATAGGATTGGGGATAATTTAGAGTATTAGGCTTGCTTGAAATTGGATTCTCGCTTGTTGGGATTCAAGAATTTGCCTTCATATTTTTATACCAAAGACCTTCTCCTTCCCTCCGTATGAAGCAAAAAAGATCATGAGGGTCTGTGATGTGCGTATGTGCTAGAGAGAGTGCGGCGAGAAAGAGAGAGAGAGAATTATAAGGAACACAAAGCAGCAATAGACTAAATTAATGTTGTTTTTTGTTTTTTATACGACAGTGATGGACTAAATCAATGGCAAGCATGTCTTAGGGGTGAAACTGAAAACAGGGACTTAATAAATACCAATTAAACATGTTATTTAATTACCTCCTGTTGAATAGCCCGTTCAACCCAACCTAAAACTCTGCAAGTTGCGAATTGATCCAACGGAGCACCAGGGTTCCGGATATAGTTTCAATCTGGTACAAGAGACGAAGTGATAAGGCATATAGAATTACATTATTCAGTTATTATCTTTAAAAAGCTTAGTGCATTAATTATTGTTGTAGTCAGTATTGCAAATGTTTGCTTACTTTATTAAATCAAATTTAATCTTGTAACAGCTACTCATATGTTCCGTAACACACAGACTTCAGATTTTATCCCACTTATCTCTAAACAATTCTTTCAGGTTTGTGTGGAGAAATACGGGATGTAATTTTCTCTGATAGTGGAAGAGTGACTGTGGTTTACCGTGTCAAAAGACGCGGTTCTGATGGAGAGGTGTGGCTTTATCTCTATCTTCATGTGATTAGTTACCTATGTATGTGTATAATGAAGGGGTAACTTTGAAGCCAACTCAAAGTTTCTCTTGCCCAAATGACACAATGTTTAATCGAAATAAGTAGATGCTTTTTCTATTTTAACTACACAAGAGGGTGTTCTAGTAATTTCTGCATCATAGAGGTAGTTGTTTTGACATCTTATTTTGGATCCACTTTAGTGTAGTACTCCCTTCGCCCTATTCTAGGAGTCCCTTTTCTCTTCTACATTTTACCTGTAAGAGAGTCTATTCTCTTAATTAAGAGCTTTGATAATATAGTAACTTTTCCCTCATCCATAAATTAAAGGAAAAAAAAAAGGCTGGGGTAGGGTAATTTTACAATAATCACTCTTGAGGGAAATAATGTATCTCTCAAAACGTTTGACTTTTAAAATGGACTTTCTAGATTGCCAAAAGTAACTTGGAAAAATAACAAAAAAAAATGTCCCTCAACTCTTTCTAGATTCCAGATTTGGCTATTTTGTCCCAAGAGAAAGAGATGAACTTCCTCTTTCTAGATTCCAGATTTGGCAGCTTATAAACCCTACTCGAGCCGGCCAGTCTAATTGTATCTCCCTCTTTGAGTTCAACCAAGATCCCTGGTTCAATCTTTTCCCCCGAAACCCAAGTTACATGAACTTGAATTACAAATAGCCACAATTACAATAACTAATAATTAGACGGTATAAAGAAAAAAACTATCCATTGAGAGAAAGTGTGTAAAATTCAATATCACGAAGAATTCATGAGAGAGGGAAATTACCGGAGGGCAAATCAATGACCATTTCTGACAAAGGCAACGATCAGATCTTCCAATGCCCTAAGAGAAGGGGTCAATTCGAGCTCGATCCGTCCGTGCAGAATTGTCATTTCTCCTTCTTGGCTTTGTCTGTCCGGCCCCCTTCTTTTCTATTGGTGACAGCGGCCCACCAGAATCGAACTGCACATAGACGGATCGAATCTTAGGTTATGAGAACTCAAAGGCGCCACTATACCTACCCCGTCTCCGTCTAGAATGAGAGAGAGAAGAGCGAGAAGAGAAGAGAGAGAGGAGAGCGAGAAGAGAAGACGAGAGGGTTTTCTGTTCGTCTGAAGTGAAAGGAGCGAATTGGGTTTTCTGCGTACAATTGGAAAAGTCGAACATTGCTAGTAGCGTCTTACTTTAGTAGCACTACTTAGAGCATCAGCAGTGGTTTTTTTTTTTTTTTTTTTTGAGAGTTGCTATTTGAACCCATATTTTTCTTAGTACACCCACTACCATAATTTATGAAAATGCCATTATAATTTTAGACTTAAATACCCTTAATGCTACTAAATACACCCCACCCCTTTTTTATCTAATTTTAATAATACTTAGTACATCCCCCAAGATTTTAAGTACACCTCAAATTTTGAACGTTCATTTTCTTCATCACCTTCATTCTCTTCCATCTTCCAACTTCTTCCTACTTCAAACCCTAAATTCCACCTAAATACATCCACATTGCTGCTAACAATGGAAAAACCAGTAAAAGGGACCAATTATGTAAGTATTTCATCTCATTTCATGTCTTTAATTGCAATTTTCTTCAATTTTTTCGAGTTTTTTAGGGTGTTGTTCGCAATGGATCGTGGAACACAAAACATACTGTTCGGCACCCTTGCCAAAAATGTTGTAACTTGTCCGGCTGGTACCAACCGAAATTCCTTGAAGTAGCTCGGCAGGGGTACCGAACACTTTAACTACTGTTCGATATGGGTACCGAACTCTTATTATGTTGCTCGGCAGGATACGAACATTCACCTTTGTGTTCCATGGGTAGGTAGAACGGTATGTTTGTTTATTTGCTAATTAAGTCTTGTTATTGTAATTGTGAATGATTCGAATACGATGTCTTCGAGGGCGGTGTGATTGGCCCCGAAGAAAATCGATCATTCCGTATCAACCGAAGTTGAAAACAATGTTGAAGACATTGCCATGGATTTCACCGAAGTTTTCACGACGCATGAATTGTTTTCAACTCGTGAGCTTATGTTTGATTGCGTGCTGGGGACGGAGCATGACATTGTCATAATAATCGCCAGGTCGGACAAAGCGGCTAGTTGCAAAAGGGCTCGAATGTTGATGACTTGTGAGCGTAGTGGCCATTACCGTGAAAAGAAAAGGTTGAGGCACTACCATATCGAGAAAATGTCGAAGAGACTAATGCTAATGTGAGCAAGCGAAAGAGGAAGAGAGAAAGCGAAGAAGTGTGGATGTCCTTTTCGTTTGAAGCAGCTTATCGCTAATGAATGGCAATTAGAGATTCAATGTGGTGTGCATAATCATCCAACTGCGGAATACTTAGAAGGCCACTCATATTGGGCGATTATCGTGGAAGAGGAGGAATATGTAGTTGATTTGTCACACAACAATAGTAAATCGAAAGACATTTTGTTTGGTTTAAAACAAAAATTTGAGCGAATAAGTCCACAATCAAGGCGATTTACAATGCTCGACGAAGAGTAAAGTTAGGCGTGATAGCCGTCGTAAATGCAACGACTTATGTTTCAATTGAAGAAGCATGGGTATTTATATCATGATCGTAGCGAGAAGACTATATTGTAAAGGATCTTTTCTTTGCTCACCCGACGAGCATTGATTTATTGAAGTGTTTTCGAAGGTCATCTTTATGGATTGTACTTACAAGACAAATAGGTACAAGTTACCTTTGTTGGAGATTGTTGGTGTGACATCGACACATATGACTTTCTATTGCGGCCGTGTATTTGGAGTCGAGAAGGAAGACAACTATACGTGGGCACGCACAATATTGAAGTCCTTGATGCATCAATCGAGCTACCCAAAGGTAATTGTTACTGATAGAGAAAAGGGTTTGATGAATGCAATTGAGCACACTTTTCCCTCTTCAAGACATTTTCTTTGTCGGTGGCATATTAATAAGAATGTCTTGGCAAATTGCAAGAAAATTTTCCAAAAAAGGAGATGTGGGATTCGTTTATTGCAGCTTGGAATGTTTTAGTGGTTGCGACGAGGTCGAGTTTGATCGGTTCCTCGTGAGATCAAACTTCAAAGCATATCCATCCGCTTTGAAGTATGTCATCGAAAGTTGGGTAGGCCGTACAAGGAGAGATTTGTTTCTTGTTGGACAAATACCGCCGTCCATTTTGACAACACCACAACAAATGTATATTCACTTCAATGTATATTGATTTCTATATGTCTTAGATAAAGATGTGCTTTGAACCAATGGATTTCGATTTCGGGTGGAGAGCCATCATGCGGCGTTGAAAAAGGCTTGGATCTAGCCAGGTAACTTCGATACTTGTTGGCAACAGATTCACACTCTCATTGAGACGTCACACAATGCAATAAAGCAATCATTTGAGAAGAGCAAGAATGTAGTTCAACATAAATACAAATCAATTGTATTTATGTCTCGAGGTATGGTGTCAATACATGCATTGAACAAGATCTATGAAGAAATGAGTGGAATCGGTGAAGATCCCGTAGACCCTCTGTTGTGTGGTTGTTCATTGAGAAAGACTTGTGGATTGCCATGTCGCCATGAGATTTCAGTATGTGAGATCGAACACACCAATTCCCCTTGAAAAGGTTGATTCATTTTGGAGAAAATTAGATATGATACCACCTAAGGGCGATGAGGTTGTTGGTGTGAGGGAGGAACTAGAAGTGAAAATGACTCATTGCGTTGACGAGTTTGTAAAAACTTTAGAGACGCCTGCACGGAGGATAGACTTTTAATGTTGAAAACGATTGATGGAAGCCTCGAATCCAGCAACACCACCATTGGTGATACCTAGACCTCAGGTCCAAACTCGTGGTCGTCCCAAGATTGCAAAGACTAGGATGTCCAAATCAACAAAACGGGATCCTAGCGCATTTGAGTATGTCGAGGCCATTGATCAAGGTAGTTGTTCGCCGGCTGAAGAACAACTCGTTACCTACGAGGTTGGTCCATCATCTAAACGTCCTACATTCACGACCACGAAGACAAAGATCCCGATAAATACTTTTAATTTTTTATATTTAATTAATTAGTCATATTTAATATTACTTTTCATAAAGTATATTGACGCCAATTTATCTTTTTCAATAGGTTGTCCGAACCACCCGAGCCGCAACTTCGATGGTTATATTCATCTACTACCGCAAAATTTAAAGATTTTATTGAAGACACTAAGAATGTTCTTGGTGACGGGCATTGCGGTTTTTGCGATAGTGAATTAGTTGGATATAAAGAAGAGGATTGGGGTAGGGTTCGAGGTGACCTCCATCGTGAGTTGTCGAGCCACTTAGACTTCTACGCACGTGTTTTCAACGAACATGGCATGGTTGATAAGGTATTGAAAAGTCTCGACTACTACGAGGTGACCGCACCGAAGAAATATTGGTTTTGTAACCCATATATGGGTTACTTGGTTGCATCATTCTATAATGTTGCCTTCGTTAGTTTAGATAATAGAATGTCAATCATGTACCTACCTTTGAGAACCGAACCCCATCCAATCTAAAATTGATATGTACGGTGCGTGAACAGAGACCATTATATCCGTGCACGCAAACATCTATTTATATAATGTGTAATTTATATTAAAACAACACTTTATATTGCCCTAAATGACATATATGTATTTCTATTGAATGTGTTCTTGCGCGAAGGTGCCCCATTGCCTCCGGTGACAACATACTGGGAAACGAATTGGTTACAATGTGCAGCTCCTTGGAAGGATATTTTTAAAGTTCAATTAGATATGTACAATGTTGAAACGATTGATGGAAGAAACAGTCGCACTACGGATAGTAAAGATACTATCGTTGATGTAAACTAAACATTGTTGATGTAAACTAAACTTTGTTTGGAATGTTTTAGGCTAGTTTATATCGTAGTTGATTGTAGTTTGATGTAAACTAAACTGTTGATGGTAGTTTCGATGGAAATAGTTATGTTTGATGTCAATATTTCGTTGTTTTTTTTAATTTGACAAGAACTTGTTTTTGGATTGATGTTCAGATAGTTAACCAAAAAAAATTCAAACCAATCACACTGTTTGGTAAGAAGCAACCGAACAACTCTTAAACAGTTCGGTGGAGGTACCGAACAGTTCATAATTGGTTCGGTGGGGGTACCGAACATTGTGTAAACTGTCCGGTTGATGGCTACCGAACAGTATGTAAACTTGCTATTTTTTTTAAAAAATTTTACACCAATCACAAAACATAAAGTATCATAATGCTTTGGTTATATTGTCCAAACCAATCATACTTAACATTCACTAAAATGACTGTTGATGGTAGTTTCGATGGAAATAGTTATGTTTGATGTCAATATTTCGTTGTTTTTTTTGTTTGGCAAGAACTTGTTTTGGATTGATGTTCGATAGTTAACAAAAAGAATTCAAACCACTCACATTGCTCGAAAGCATCAACCGAACAACTCTTAAACAGTTCGGTGGGGTACCGCATAATTGGTTCTGGGGTACCGAGCATGTGTAAACTGTCCGGTTGGTGGCCGAACAAGATGTAAACTTGCAATTTTTTATAAAATTTACACCAATCACAAAACATAAAGTATCATAATGCTATGATTATATTGTCCAAACCAATCATACTTAATATGCATTAAACTGACGCTAACATAATATAACATAAAAATTTACATCAGTTATCATAACAAGTTACATCAATTCTCATAACAAGTGACATCAAAAGTGACATCTTAATATACATCAAAAGTTACATCAAAAGTTACATCAAATAGTTACATCAAATAGTTACATCAAATAGTTACATCAATAGTTACATCAAAAGTTTCTTTGTCAAATGTTAATCAATTTCGCTGCCTCCTACGACGAGTCCCGCCATAGATGTACCCGCCTCGCCACGCCCGTAAGTAGATGGACCCGCCTCTCCAAAGAAGGTCCCGCAAGATCCGGACCTCCCACTATCATATAAGTCCCGGCCCAATACTTCCGCCAATTCATCCATGTCATCCCCTCGATCCCCTAACCTCCATCTCGCACGGAGGTCAGTACTAAATTCGCATAGATGTAATCATCTCCCACTCGTAGCGGGAGATGTCACGGGGGGACCGCTCTGGTTTTGCACCAACGGATGTGAATGTGCGTGTACCACGTGCATATAGTCGGGCACACCCCACGGTAGTTGAGCAATATTGCCAAGACGATCGCCAGATAGGACGTGACTATCCCAAACAATAAAGTATGGTACAAGGGGCGGAGGGTAGACAAACTCTTCTTTTCCCATCCGACATGGACATCACGATCGGTGTACATGGAATCGTCCATAACCGAATTGTCTAAGAACTCGGTCCGGATGGTATGGTTCCACAACATTGCACGCCACTAAACATCCATGATATAACGAGACGGCGGAAATGGATGTAACTCCCTAAAAGACCCATATAGGGCATCCAAATTACCTACAATAACCACGTAAAATTAATTTAACATACATGTGTTATAAAATAAAAAGAAAACTAAATTAAATAACACTCACATCATTGGGCTTAAGGACGCCAAGACGCCCTATTGGACCAATTTTTGCATCGAGGCACCAACTTTTCCTTGTGGTAACCACCTCATTGCAAGTGGGTATTGAGCCCCGTAATTTGATCGATATGGAGGCCTAAAAGCGGAAAATGCTTGTATATCCAAGCCTACATGCAATAAAACACGATCAAATATACTATAGTTCCATAACATATCAATTCGCATGATGTTTGTATGTAATGAACTGAAAATACAAGTATGTTACCTCCAATAGCGCGAATATCCCGCCATCGCTTTGTCTCACCAGACGCTTGCCATAACTGTCTATACAAGTACGCAAGAGTTGCGCCCCGTGCATACTAATCCACCCCGGTCGTCATCCGAAACTCTAAATAGTTTGTGTTCACCCGTCCCACTCTTGTCACGAAAAGAGTGCAACCAATAGTGTACCACAAATATGCTCGGCGACCGAGCACAGTAAAAGGATCATCGAGGTACCCTCTTCCCCGAATCTCTCACGGCCACTCTAATTTGATCGATGGCCCCTAGCACCGTGCATCCCAACGAGCACTTCGAGAGATGCACTCCTAAAATAGTCGCAACCTCCGAGGTGTTGGTGGCACACTCGCCTAGATAACTGTGGTTGCCCAAACACATTCATCTCCGGACAATACACATCATCAAGTGTAATTGTCATCTCTCCAAAGGGCATGTGGAAGGTATTGGTCTCGGATGCCACCGCTCCACAAATGCCGAGACAAGGACTTTATCCACTCGCATAAGAGCATCCGGAGGACACATTGAGGCCCGAGCTATTGACAAAATCCTTCATTACTTGACTACGCTTATTCGAATCGACCACTCTTCCGCTTGGTTGTGTGATTTAAGCACTTCAACAATGGTCGCTCTTCCTCATTCCATATACATGCCGCTACATGGTCATTGAAGGTCGTGAGCAGAATGGAACTTGTGGCCTCCAGAAACGGGATAAATGCCTCTTCTTCTTCATCCTCATCCTCCTCATCCTCATCCTCATCCTCATCCTCAACGGGCCTCCTCTTCATACTCATGTTGTTCCCGTTGTTGCCGTTGTAGAAGAAATTGTTGTTGTTGTTCCGTTGTAGAAGTAGTTGTTCTTCGTTGTAGTTGTTGTTGTCGCAGTAGTTCTTGTACATGTTGTTCTTGTTGTTGAGCTTCTTGTTGTTGTCTTTGTCTCATAGCCCTAACCAAGCCGTAGGTCTTCTTCGCGATATGTATTGATGTCGCACATATTAAATTTGTATTAATGATCAACAAAGGAAAAAAATAAAAATTCAATAACACACCGCTCGTAGCTAGGATAATTCAAGCAATCGTCGTACCCACGCCGACACTTCCTTCTTCGGTACCCATCCGGACATGTGTTCTCGTTTCGGTACCCATGCCGGACAGCTCAAGGCCTGTTCGGTACCCATGCCGAACTACACATTTTCTCGTCCGACAATCCGGTCGAACGCCCCTCGAAAAAATGCAATTTTACTACAAAACTTCCTTTAAATTGTATTTTTTCAACATAAATATGCAAAAATGGAATGTAACTATGACCTAACAAAAATTAAACACATATATTCAAAAATATATAGTATTTTAACCTAAAATATAAAGACGAGATTCACACCTCTATTGTCTTCCATTGTTGTTGAAGTTGAAGTTGAAGAAATGTTGTTGTTGTGTGCTTGTTACCGTGCTTTGTTGTTGTGCGATTGTTTGCGATTGCCGTGGTTGATGTTGCCGTTGTTTGCAATTGCCGCTTGTATGCGTGTGAGCGGGTCTTTCAAACAAGGGTATAAGGTCGTTGGTGTGTACTTAGCAAACCAAGGGTATAAGTAGGGTGTGGGGTTTACTTAGCAATATTTTCAATATTTTGGGATAAATATTATGAAGGGTATAATAGGTAATTAGGGTGGGGTGTACTTAGTTTTTGAGGGATTGAAAATAATGGGGGTGTACTTAGTAAATGGGTGTACTAAGCAAAAGTGTGGGTTCGAATAGCAACTCTTTTTTTCCCCACCTTTTCCATCCAAAAAGCCAAAAAAAAAAAAAAGGGGCGGGGTTTTTCGGGAGAGAAAGTTTTTTAGCATTGCTATTAACACCACCCAATCCTCTTAATACACCCCCAATTTAATTATAAAAATAACATTATATTATTAGACATAAATATCCTTCTTTTACTAAATATACCACCCTAAATATTAAAACACCACCCAAACCTCTAAATACACCACCAAAACACCACCACCTAAACTTCTAAATACACCACCAACCAATTCATCAATACACCCTCTACCATAACAAGCGGCTATAACGTATTTTACGCTGAGAACTCAAACTTCAAACCCAGGAAAGAGACCAAGCCAGACACTCTCAAAAACTCAAGAACTTCAAACCCAGTTTAGCATCCAAAGCCAAACTCACAACATCCATACTTCCAAACTCAACTACAACTTCAACTTACCATCTCATATCAAACTCACATTGCAACAAAAATCAGACATGGATACTAAAGAAGTAAAGCAGACCATTAATGTAAGTATTCTCTACCGTTTTCAAGTTTTCAATCCATTTTTTTGAAATTTCGACATATCGACGCCGTTTGTGTTCGATCGGTCTATGGAACACCACGTGGTGTTCGGTAACCACCTACCGAACATACTTGATATGTTCCATCGCACCCCCGAACACCACTGTGATGTTCCTGAGTTAATCCCGAACACCACAGTGATGTTCGTTAGGTGGTTACCGAACACCTCTATGGTGTTCTATAGCTTGTCCCAAACTCCACCCATTTGTTCCAGCATCTGTCCCGAACACCACTATGGTGTTCCTTAACTCCTTACCGAACAGAAACTTTTGAGGTTATGTTATGTTGAAATTTTTCTTTTGTTGTAAACAGGATTCAAACACGTTGTCTACCGAGGGTAGTGCTGCGCCGGTTATTAAGGAGATTGAACCGGTTCAAGATATCGTTATGGATTACACAAATGTGTTCACGACGTATGAAATGTTTACATCTCGTGATGCATTGTTTGATTGTGCGTGTGGACGGAAAAAACATGGGATGGTGATTGTAATTATCGATCCGATAGTGGGTGTAAGAAAAGAGCTCGGTTAGTTTTGGCATGTGAACGAGGGAATTACAAATGAATTCAAGAAGCCCGAAAGTTGTTCAAGTAAATAACGAAGAAGCTACCATGGAAAAGGACGTTGTGAGCAAATCAAAGAAGAAAAGAGAAACCGAACGAAGAAGTGTGGTTGTCCATTTCGGTTGAGGGTAGACAAATATCACCGATGGACCTTGGGCATTGGATGTTCAATGTGGTGTCCACAATCATCCAACTGCACTATTTGGAGGGCCACTCATATGTTGGTCGATTATCGCCAAGGAGAAAGACTTTGTCATTAATTTGTCTCAAAAATAGTAAACCCAAGGACATTTTGTTTGGGTTAAAAGAAAATTTTGTAGATAATAAGTCCACAATAAGGACTATCTACAATGCTCGGTTGCAAAATAGAGTTGTAGAGCGCCGTGGTCGATCTCAAATGCGCAGCCTTATGTTTAAGTTGAATGAGCATGGATATTTATATCATCACATTTCGTGAGAAGACCGACGTTGTCAAGAATATTTTCTTCGCCACCCAACGAGCGTTGATTTATTGCGATGTTTTCCGAGAGTCCTATTTATGGATTGTACATACAAGACAAACAGTATAAGTTACCTTTGTTGAAATTGTTGGTGTCACCTCGACGCAAATGACATTTCATATTGCCGCCGCGTATTTGGAGTTCGAGCGGGAAGAGAACTATACGTGGCGCCACTTTAAAGGATTGATGGACCAATTCTCTACCCCACGTGATTGTTACTTTACGAGAACTTGGTCTAATGAATGCAATTCGAAAACATTTCCGACTCGAGACATTTCCTTTGTCGGTGGCACATTAACAAGAATATTTTGGCAAATTGCAAAAATTATTCCGTGTGAAGGATAAATGGGATTGTTTTTCTATGCATGGAATACGTAGGTTCTCGCAGATATCGCGGCAAATTATGATGCCTTGCTACAAAGACTCCAAATGGACTTCAAAGATTATCCACTAGCCGTTAAATATGTCATGGAGCATTGGTTGATGCCATACAAGGAAAGATTTGTGTCTTTGTGGACGGATATCATGCATTTCACAATACCACAACAAATAGGTATCTATCATTTTAATATCGTGTATGTTTTATTGTTTTATATATTTTGTTAGATATATACTTAATAAGGTTGTAACTTGTATTTCAGGTGGAGAGTCAACATGCATTGTTGAAAAGACGCTTGGCTCGAGCCGTGGTAACTTTGAGACGTGTTGGCATGATTCACACCCTCATTGAGACTTCACACACAAAGAATCAAACCTTTTGAGAAGAGCAAAAATGTTGTCCAAAGATAAATACAAATCAATTGTATTTAGAGAGCTGCGAGGATGGTTTCGATGCATGGATTGAACTTGATCTATGATGAATTGAGCGCTATTGGTGAACATGGTCTCTCACTGTGGGTGTATATCGAGAAAGAGATGCGGCTGCCTTGTGGTCATGAGATTGACGAATATAAGAGATCGGACATGCCAATTCCACTTGATAAGGTTGACGCTTTGGAGAAAATTAGATATCATACCTCCAAAGGTAGAAGATCTTGAATTGTCGAAGAAATGGGCAGCCGATTTAAACAAGAAATTGTTGAGCTATCGCCCAAGTGGGAACAAGCACCGAGACCGAGAGGTTGTTAATCTTAAAGAGATTGACTGAAATAAATTAACCTCCAACGACATCACTTACTCATCCCGCTGAAAACGAAAGTGTTGACTCGTGGTCGCCCTAAGTCCAGAAGACTAAAAAGACAAGTCAACCAAACGGATCCGAGTAAGTTTGAGTATGTCCATCCATAGAAGATAGTTGTTCACCATGCGAAGAGATTGCATACGAGGTTGGTCCGTCCATTAAACAACCTCTTACCCTCGCCGACACCGCACTTAAGCCAAAGAAGAAACATGTATTTTTTAAACCTTTTTAAGATAGAAAAACGGTTATACGCTAACGAAATATTTATGGATTGATACATCTTTTTCAATAGGTTGTCCCAAGAAAGGACTCGAATCGCGACTACGAGTGGTTTTATCCAACAACTACCATCCCATTTGCACAATTGGATTGTAGAGACAAAAAATGTTAAAAGTGATGGTCATTGTGGATTCCGCGTAGCAAACCCAATTGGCTTCACAGAGGAATCGTGGGGTAGGATTAGAGGAGCACTTCATCACGAGTTGACTACCAACCAAGAGTTATACAACAATGTGTTCATTGAACATGGTCGCGTTGAAGAAGTGTTGCAGATTCTAGACTACTACAAGGAGCCGACCTAAGGAACACCGGTTTTGTTTGCCGTAAATGGGTCATTTGGTCGCATCGGCTTTCAATGTTGCTCGGCGTTTGGATTTACAAATTCGATGACGATTTGCCCTTAAGAACCCCAATCCCAAGTGATCCACGATGATATGTATTGGATTTGTGAATAATGATCATTATATCGTACACACCATATCAAGGATATTATCCAAGTTAATTATGTTATATATATCCATGATATTGATATGTAGTATATTTTGTAGGTGTTCTTGCACGAGGGAGTCCATTACCACCCGCTGCGATAAATGGAATACATATCGACTTCAATGTGCCGGAAAAATTGGATTGGCGATCGACTTAATTTGTATAGTGACATATGGGAACCAAATATCGGCCGGCCGCGACTATCTCTTTAGATTAGCTTTAGTTGTAAATCAATATGTTCATTACTTTTATAAATCAACTTGTGTTGTAAATCAATATTTTGCTTTTATGTCATTTAACTTATAAGTAAATCAATCTTTAATACAAAATGCATACCATCAAAAGAAATAATAGTAACACATGACTACCAATGTGCATAATACAATAACATCGCCTTTAAATACAACAATATCCAAATTGAAATACATAATACAATAGTCAACTTCAACTAACACTTCTCCTCCTACGACTAGACGCAGTTGCGAAGGTCCCGCCGTGTGGTCCCTCATCATCTGACCTCCTAATGCATCATATGCTCGTAGGATCACCGACTCAAACTCTTCCTTGGAGATAGATCGGTCTCCGCTCTCAATCGTTGCACCATCGGTTGCATTAAACCCCGCAGATCCGACAATGTCCCAAGCATCTAGCGGAGCAAGATCACCGCGCTGGCGACGTAGGCGGACCGACGGTCGGGTCTTGAACGATGGGATGTGAATGTGTGTAATACCATTCAAGATATGAAGGGTCATATCGTCCCCGCTGGCTCGGCAGTCGACCAAGTCTCTCGCCGATAACACATGACTATCCCATTGTACAAAGTACTTGACAAGTAGCCCCCATATCGCCGCAGTTGGGTTTCTCGGGACACCGGAGCAATAGGGACGTATGGAATTGTTCACATATCCAAACCGCTCAAGACTCGATCGATGATATGGCTCCACAATGGTGTTTTGAGATACATCCATGGTAATACGAGATCGTGGAACGGAAAATGTTGTCTCACCGTCTCGTATATGGCTTCCAAATAACCCGTAACAATTTAAAAACAAAAAATTACAACATGTATATTTGACACGAGATTTTCACGTATATAAAAACACATTAATACTTACTTCATCGGGTTTCATGGAGTCAAGAACCTCACGACCGACATTAATCTTTCGATAGAAGTTCCTTGTCCACCCTTTGGTAGCCACCTCTTTGCAAGAGGATTTTTCACTCATCGCACGTTATGTGGAGGCCTAAACAGGAATCGCTCAGTATATCCATGCCTACGTGAAATGCAATAAGAAGACACAATAATCAGTTCATAATCTAATAAATATTTATTTCAACATATTGAAAATAAGTAAAAATATGAACTTCTTACCTCCAACAACGTGGAATATCCACCATTTGTTTGGTTGTAATCCTAGACGCTAGCCCTAGCCGCCTATACGATAAGCAAGAGTGGCAGCCCCATGCATATGTATGAACACTATCAAGCTCAACCAAGAACCTGTAAGAAGTATTTACCCGAGTGCCACTCTTATCAAAAATTGTACAACCTAAGGTGTACAATAAATACGCTCTAGCCGAGAATGCGCGCTTTCCGATCATCCGACATAGCATCTTCACTAAACCTCTCCCTAAGCCACTCTAGCCTAACAGATGATCCCTCGACCCGCATTCCTTCTATGGCTTTAGCGTATGAAACTCCCAACCACCGCCAACATCAAAAGTAGATGCTAGTGTAATACTCCGCCTTGATAAAACCGAGTCCCCGTGATCGGAAGACCAAGAAGGCAAAATACATCATCCAATGTGATTGTCATTTCGCCAAAGGGTAGATGGAAGCTATTGGTCTCGTGGTGCCGCCGCTCCACAAATGCAGACCGACCAATACTTTGTCAACTTCAAAGTAAGAGGTTCGCCTTAATCGAAACAACGTGGACGCTTTGACAACGCCCAACCACAAAGGGTGACATACATCTCGCGACAACTCCACGAACTAATTTCTCAAGATGGTTATTGCACTTGAGAAGTTCTCTCTTCCCCGCCATATCAACCGTGCTACGCGACTCATACGTAGTCGGTAGAGATGGATTCACAGACCAACAGAAATAGAGTATATGTCATGTCTTCTTTCCTCCCTAACATTTTCTTCTCCTACATCTCCAACATCTTCCTCTCTATTATCTCCAAAACCAAAGATCTCTTTCAAAACTATAGTCACCATGTGTATAGGAGAGTGTTGTTGTTCCTGAGACGCTGGGATCCTCAGCGGTTGTTGTTCACGACCTCTTTCTCTCGTTTGAAGCGGTGGGTCTTCTTCTTTCGTAGACATTTGCTAATTTACATGCAATAATCACAATATATATCAGAGATTGAAGAATATAACATGTAGAGGAAATTGGGAAGGTATGAAGGAATACCACACATCGCTCGAAACACCAATAGAACACCTCGGTGGTGTTCGGGCAAGAGTCCGTAACACCGTAGTGGTGTTCGGGCTATTAAGTGGAACAATGCCGCAGTTGTTCGGGCTATGTAGTGGAACACCGCCGACCGTCGCCAATGAAGGAACATAGGCATGTGTTCGGGCTTACATGTGGAACACTTCTAGGATGTTCGCTGCCTTATGGAACATTTGTGGTTGGATCGTCCTAGGAACAATGTGGTGTCCGGAGTTACCCCGAACACCACCGCCATGTTCCGAGGACCAATCCCAACACCACATTTTTGTTCAAGAACCAGCCCGAATTCCCTTCGATCGCTTATAACTTATAACACAAATTAAAACCGCTAAATTGAAACCATTTGAACTTAAAAAGTAGAAGAATTTCATACCTAGGGCTTTCTTCATTGTTTGAATTTAGTCTTCTTCTACTTCGTGAAATCAAGGTGAAGCTTCTTCTTCTTCTTTCTTCTTCTTCTTTCTTCCGGCTTCCTTCTTCCTTGCACAAAGTCGGGTTGTAAGAGTTTGAAATACAACGGTGTTGTTGGTGTTGTGTTTATTTCTCGCTCGATGTTAACAACGGTGTAGGAAGATCAGTGGTGTTTGAAATTGAAATTGAGTTTGAATTGGGTGGTGTATTGAGTAATAGGGTGGGGTGTGATGATATATGGTGGGTGTATTGGGAAAGAAATAATGAGTTAAGTGAGAGGGGTAAAATAGGAAATGTTGGGCGGTGTATTTAGAAATTTTGTTGGTGTAAAATTAGTGGGGTGGGTGTATTAAGTAAATGGGTGTATTAAGAGGAAATGGAGGTGTTAATAGCAATGCTCTTTTTTTTTTTGTTAGGTCTCTACTGAATAGATATCCGATCTATAACCCACCTTGAAAGAAATGGAGACACTCCATCTTCAATTTTTAGCCGTTTCTTTTTGTCAGTTACTGTCCATTTCTTTTCCTTGACAATTTTAGCCCTTTTTTTAATTAGCCGTTGCAAAACGGCAAAAAGAAAAATCTAACTATAAATACATCTTTAATTTTTTCGTTTAATTCAATCTTCTTCTCTTCCAAATAACAAAATATGGATGAAAATAATTTCAATCTCTCAAGAAATTTCTTTGCTTTTCAAAATATTGATAAAAATGCTAGTTCACAAACTTCTCACACCCGTCCCAATCCTTAACATTTTCAATTTTTTCCTCCTACACAATCGAATTTTTAAAATTTTCCTTATGTTCCACAATATCCTCAAAATTTGCCAAATTTTCTAAGTTTTCAAAATGTCCCTCGAGCTCCATTTTATCCTTGCCCACCCAAATAGTGGTCAGACACAACAAACCCATTTGGGATGTCAACCAATTTTTATACTAATCCACTAACACAACCAATCTTTATGCCTTCAAACGAGTCAAGCAGACTAGTAATGATGCCTCGGGTAGCGATAAAGAGCTCAGTAACACCGTCTTCAATTCAAGAGTCTCAATTTTCACCATATTTCGCACAAATAGGGCTCGAGTATATTACCCTTGATAGAGATGTCGATGTGAGCAATGAAGTTGGTGCAAGTGACATCCAACAAAAGCCGATCATACAAATTGGTTAATGGAAGAAGAAAAGATGCTTGCTATAGCATGGGCTACTATAAGTATCGATCAAGTGATTGGCAATGATCAAAAAAATCAAGCTTTCTGAAAACGTATCACGGAGTACCACAATAAGCATAGGTCCGTTGGATCTGTGGAGAGAATCACAAGTAGAGTTAAGTCACATTTTTATTAATTTTATTCGCAGTAAATGAGTTTTCAGATACTATACTAATTTTACACCAATCGTCCAAGTGGTTAGAGTGACGAGATGATACTTGAGAAGACGCATGAACAATGGAGGAACAATAATTCCAAAAACTCAAAGATCTTCAAGTACGAACATGTGTGGAAAATCTTAAGAGATTGTGAGAAATTTGTTCCACGACCTCCTAATCATCGTCCGCAAAAAGACGAGGACATCGGAATCGTGGACATACACATCTTCATCTAACCCGGATACGAGTGATGATCTTGACGACTACGGTTCGTGCCCGTCAAATAGGGCAAAAGTGATGAGAAGCGTGGTTCGAGCCAAGACTCAAGGCCCAAGTCAAGTGAACCAATTCTAATCGATTGGGTTCAAAGTCACGCAAGCCCATTCGAGGCCCAAGAGGAGGAGTTCATGCATGTTCTTGAAGCTCTCATGGCGCTTGTGCACTCAATCAAGGCCAAGACAACTCAAGGCAGTGAAGGACGGATCATATGTGTGTTGGAGAGGGACATTTGCATGAAGGACGAAGTTTCTGGCGACAGAGCGATCACTCTGTCTCTTCTAAAAGCGATCGCCTTGGATTCTGTCTAGAAAGCGATCACCTTGGATTCTGTCTAGAAAGCGATCGCCCTGTCTCAAGAGGAAGCGATCGCCCTAGACTCTTTTTGGAAGGCGATTGCCCTGGGACGTTTTAAAGCGATCGCCCTATGCCCGTAATATGCGTGGCGCCTGTTTGACAATTTTTATCTTTGGTAACTTTAGGATATTTTAGGAATTTTTGTTTCCTAATAAACATTTCCTAGGTTTAGTTGGATTGTTAGGCCTATATAAAGGCTTCTTTTCATTGTAAAACATTAACTTTGATATTGATTAAATTGAGATTGAGTTTTCACAATATTGTGAGCTTTTGAGAGATTTCTTGGACTAGAATTCTCAAACCCTTGAACTTATCAAGTTTGTTGAGCTGCAACCTTGTGGCGTTCCGTGATCTTGGTTCCTAATCAATTGCGATTAGTGGGTTGAGGTTGCACCCCAAGGTTCTAGGGATTAAATCTGCCCTAGGGTTGAGGAAAGCTCCCTATCTTCGTTTCAATCCGTTGTTTTCTAGTTTTTAATCTGCGTTCTTGGTTGGTTTCGCTTTGTCAGGATCTTGGAATCACATCAATTGGTATCAGAGCAACAAAGAGGTAACCAACGATTTCGTTCTAGCGTTTTTCATAAACTTCGTTTTCATCTTTCCTATATTTCGTTGGATCCATAGTTTTCTTCTTTCCTTCAAAATTTTTCAACAATCTAGTTTCTTTCTTTCCAAACCCTATTTACAAAAAAAAAAAGAGAATTATTATTGCTCCGAAGAAAATTCCTTGAATCAATAAAATCAAACGCTTGATCAAGAAGCTGCAAAAAGTCAAAAAAAATAAATTGAAGGAGCCGAAATTATGGACAAAAAAAAATTAGGGTTTTGGGAAAATTGCTTCAAAGTTGTCACTTGCACTAAAGTGGCATTGTTAGAATACTTCCATACATCCATCTTGTCCATCAAACCTTTCCAATATCCATAAAATTCATTATTTTCTTGCTTTCATCGTGAAATTGCATCTCACTTTGAAAAGTTTGCCAAAAAAAATCTAAACCCTAGATTGCATTGTTTTAGTTCCAACTCGTAACGTTTTCAAAACTTGCACTCCATATTGATAATTTCGTGGGTAAAAGAATTTCTCCAAGAAATTAGAGTGTGTGTGTGAGAGAGTTTATACACGAGCGAATTGTGAGTTGGTAATGATGCAAATGGGAAGGTCGACAACCCAATTGAACGAATTGTCCAGCTTGATGGAATCTCAACGCGATTGGAATCCGTCGGTTGATGAAGGATATTACTCAGTTGGCTGGATTGGAAGAAAGAGGGGAAGCACAACCTCAGAGAATTCACCTCGATTCCAACCGAGGAGGGAGGTATGTGGATGATGAGGATGAGTGGTAGAGAGAGAGTATGAAGATGATCGGAGACGAGATAGGATGGGAGGAGAGAGGATGAATAACCTACGGCAAGAACGAGGAATCTTCAACATAAAATGAAAGTTCCTCCTTTCAAGGGTAAAGCGATCCGAGGAGTACTTGGAGTGGGTTTGGAAAGTTGAGGTGTTATTCGGTTGTAATAATTATACGGAGGCTCAAAAAGTCAAACTTGCCTCTTTAGAATTCACCGAATATGCTAGTGTGTGGTGGGAACAACTAGTAATCAACCGTAGGAGGATTGGAGAGGGTCGTATTACACGTGGGAAGATATGAAACGTGTTATGCTCGAGGTTCGTCCCAAGCTACCACCATCGAGATTTGTTGAGGAAGGTTCAAAACTTGACCCAGGGAGCAAATCGGTGGAAGAGTATCATAGGGAGATGGAGATGGCTCTTACTCAAGCCAACATTATTGAGGATGATGAAGCAATGATCTCTAGGTTCATCAATGGCCTAAATAGAGAGATTGCGAATATAGTCGAATTGAGGGAGTATGAGGAGATGGAAGAAGTCGTCCATGCCGCCAAGGTAGAACGACAACTTAAGAGGAGGGGTACCTTTACTCGAGGTTATAATTCTTCTTCGTCATTTCAAACCCCTAATAAATCCAAAGTCGAAGGGATAAGGACCCAAGTGTTACACCTACCAAGTCCTTTGGGGAGACTTCTAGGGTAAGGAAATTGATAAGGAAAGGGTGTTGAATCCAATACACCTAAGTCAAGGGAAATTGTTTGTTTTAAGTGCAATAGGAGGGGTTATATCACATCTCAATGTCCTAATAAGAGAATTGTAGTTCTTCGGGGAGAGTATTACTCGTAAGAAGACAAGGATGAGGGTGTGGTAGATATTGAAGAAGATGATACATATATCGCCACACCGCATGGGGAGGCTCTTGTGGTGAAAAAGGTATTGAATATGCAAGTGAAGGAGCAATGTGATCAACAAAGAGAACATCTCTTCCATTCTCATTGTTTCATTCAAGGGAAGGTATGTGATCTTATCATTGATAGTGGAAGTTGCACGAATGTTGTGAGCATCAAGTCATTGAAAAATTAAGTATCCCCTTGTAAGACATGCACAACCTTATAAACTGCAATGGCTTAATGATTGTGGCGAGATCAAAGTATACAAACAAGCCTTGATTTCTTTCTCTATTGGAAGGTATACGGATGAGGTGATGTTTGAGGTGGTTCCCATGCAAGTGGGTCATGTGCATTTGGGTAGGCCTTAGCAGTATGATAGACATATGATACATGATGGGTTTCTTAATACCTATATTGTGAAGCATGATGGCAAAATCACTACACTTGTATCTCTAACACCTCAACAAGTGTATGAATTCAAGGTCTTAAAGAACAAAGAACATGAGGCTAGTGAGAATGAGCGGAAAAATAAAGAGAATGGTGGGAGAGAGTTGAGAGAAAGCCCAAGTGGAGACGAAAGAAAGAAAGATGGAGGTAAAAATAAGAGGGTGGAAATACGAGGGATTGAGGAAGACAAACAAATAGTTGAGAAGACGTATGGCATTGAGAGAGCAAAACCAATTGTTTTTGCTAAACCTAGTGAGGATATGAGGGCGTTGTGGACGAATCAAAGTGAGATCGTTCTCTTTTTCAAGGAGAGCTCTTTTTATGCTAACATTTCACCTCAATTTTCTATTCCATGTGTTGTCACTTCTCTACAGGTTTTCGTTGACGTGTTTCCTGAAGTAAACAAGAAAGTTTTGAGATTCAAATGGGGCTATGAACCGGGTAATGAGATTGTTGTAGTCCACACACTTTCTCAAAGGTTTGTCTTACTTTCTCTTTTGTATACTAAGTTATTGGGCTTCAACAACAATGAGAATTTACATGTTGATTCCCATAACTTTTGTGGAGAGCTTGGATCTTATAGAAAATGTGGTTGCATTCACTCCTAAGCATGTGGAGGATTTCTTGTTTCATAACATTGTGGACCTACCTCGCATGCCTAGAATGTGCTCTTCTTTGAAGCTAATTTTATTTTCTTCTAGTACTCTTGATCATCTTGCTTTGTGTTCTCGTTGTTGAGTTTACATGTCGTTGAATCAAGGATCATGGAAGATCATGCATCCGCCAATATTTTCGAATAAACTTGAATGGTAAGTTGCATGTGAGAGTATATTTTTCTATTGCTGATTTGCATCCTTTTGATGTAGGTGATTCGAGGACGAATCCTTTCGACGGGAAGGGAATGATGAGAACGTGGTTCGAGCCAAGACTCAAGGCCCAAGTCAAGTGAACCAATTCTAATCGATTGGGTTCAAAGTCACGCAAGCCCATTCGAGGCCCAAGAGGAGGAGTTCATGCATGTTCTTGAAGCTTTCATGGCGCTTGTGCACTCAATCAAGGCCAAGACAACTCAAGGCAGAAGGACGGATCATATGTGTGTTGGAGAGGGACATTTGCATGAAGGATGAAGAGCCTGAGCGATCACTGTCTCTTCTAAAAGCGATCGCCTTGGATTTTGTCTAGAAAGCGATCGTCTCAAGAGGAAGCGATCGCCTGACTCGCTTGGAAGGCGATCACCCGGGTCGTTTTAAAGCGATCGCCCTATGCCCAAATATGCATGGCGCTTGTTTGACGAATTTTTATCAGCTTTGGTAACTTTAGGATATTTTAGGTATTTTGTTTCCTAATAAACGTTTCCTAGGTTTAGTTGGATTGTTAGGCCTATATAAAGGCTTCTTTTTCATTGTAAAACATTAACTTTGATATTGATTAAATTAAGATTGAGTTTTCACAATATTGTGAGCTTTTGAGAGATTTCTTGGACTAGAATTCTCAAACCCTTGTACTTATCAAGTTTGTTGAGTGCAGGCTTGTGGCGCCCGTGATCATGGTTCCTAAGCAATTGCGATTAGTGGGTTAAGGTTGCCCCAAGGTTCTAGGGATTAAATCTGCCATAGGGTTGAGGGAAGCTCCTATCTTCGTTTCAATCCGTTGTTTTCTAGTTTTTAATCCGCGTTCTTGGTTGGTTCCGCTTTGTCACGATCTTGGAATCACATCAAAAGGCAGCAAATAAGAAAGGAAAATCCAAAGCCAAAGAGAGCGAATTGATGAAGACAAAGATTGGCAAGATATAAAAAATTTCATAAGCAAAAGCGGCTTTGAAAGAAGCCGAGGTCCTTCATAAGGATTATGACATTCTTATGAAGGATACTAGTGAGATGACATCGCCCAACTTTCCATGCATGAGTAAATATGTGAAAAGATTAGAGAGCGGCTTGGTATGATGTAGACACGGTATGTTGTTGTGATCGTAGTGTTTCCATTTTTATGTTCTTTGTGATCGTAGTGTTTCCATTTTATGTATTGTTGAATTTATGTAATCAACTTCTTAATTAATGAATAAAATTGATGTCCTTTAAAATTAGTGTTGGAAAGTAGCCGTTGGAAAGTAGCTATAAATACCAAGAAGGAAACAAGAATCCTCCATTCAACCAACATTATCATCTCCACCAAAAATACCTCCTATATTCATTCCAAATGTCTCAACATCCAAATCGCTCTAAAAGAGAAGAAATTCGTGAATTCGGATGAATCAATTCAAAGATGATGTTGAAGATGAAGATGAGAGAATAATGGTCCAACGTTTTGAGCAACGAAGAGGCATTTCAATCGAGATCATGAAGGGACACATTAGGCTTTTCAATGATTATTTCTTTGATGCGCCAAGATATCACAATGACAAATTATGACGTCTTTTTGTATGCAAAGAGATTTATTTCTTTGTATAGTTAACGCATTGGAAAATCGTTATCGATATTTCCAATAAATAGTCGATGCAACAGGGAGAAAAGGTCTATCGCCACTGCGAAGTGCACGCGCTTATTCGACAACTAGCGTATGGAGCCCTGCGATCATTACGATAAGTATCTACGGTCGCTGAAACAATTGCTATCGAGTGCTTTAACAAATTCTACCAGGGTGTGAAGGAAATTTTGGTGAACAATACTTGAGAAGGCTGAATGCCACCGACATCCAACGCCGCTTGAAATGTATGAACAAAGACACGACTTTCCCGGTATGTTAGGCGCCTTGATTGTATGCATTGTGAATGGAAGAATTGTCTCGTCGCTTGGAAAGGTCAATATATGCGAGGCGACCATGGGGTCCCGACAATTATACATGAAGCGGTTGCGTCGTAGACTTGTGGATATGGCATGCCTTTTTGGGATCGCAGATCCCGTAATGATATCAACGTGCTTAATGAATCAAATTTATTTAACAATGTCTTACGAGGGGATGCACCGAGGTTAATTTTAGAGTCAATGGCACAAATAATACAAAAGGATATTATCTAATGATGGGATCCGTCCGAATGGGCTACTTTCGTCAAGAGCTTTCCTTTCCCACGTGGTGCAAAGCGAAAGATGTTTAAGGAACGACAAGAGGGTGCGAGAAAGGATGTCGAGCGAGCATTTGGGGTGCTCCAATCTCGTTGGGCAATAATTAAAGGACCGGCACAATTTTGGTACAAGGAACAATGAGGGATATTATGCATACATGCATAATTTTGCACAATATGATTGTTGAAGATGAGGGCGATGCAAGAGTCAATTGGACCGATGATGAAGTCGATAATTCAACACAAGTATTTCAAGGTCCTACCCAAGAGTTTCAAGAATATCTTCAAAAAAATTGAGATACGTTCTAACGATATGCATCATCAACTTCGAGCCGATTTAGTTGAGCATATTTGAGCGCGTTACGATCATGATGAATGAAAACCTTACTATTTATTAATTACGAAGCATTTCACTTTTTATATGTATTTTATGAATTATTTGTAGTAATTAATTGCTTAATGTTGTACTCCTTTTAAATTTATAAAATTTCAATAATATTGCTCAATAAATAAAAATATAAATATATTTATAAATATAATATATATATTCATTAATATAAAAATGTAACTAAGAAAAATATATTTACTACACATTATATATAAAATAGTAGGGGTGAGCGACGCCCATCGCCCGTCAAGCCCGCCGAGCCCGCCAATGCCCGCCCGCAAAGCCCGTGCCCGTGGGCTAGTACATAGTGCTGGGCCTTAGATAAGTGAAAGCCCGCGGTCTCGGCATGGACCGGCTCTCCAATCCTTCCTGCCCGTTAACCCAAACGACCCATCTCTTACTAAAACTACGTCGTTTTATAGTAAGTATATATAAAGTCTAATTCTTTTTGGTTGCTATAATAATAAAGTTTCAATAGTTGGATTTTTTGGTACTGTTTATTAATTTATTGTAATTATTTTGATCCACTTCAATGTTAAATCGACATAGTTTTGAAAAAGTATAAGTTAGGTGCAATAGTTGATTTTGATTTTTGGAGTAAATATTTATAAATTGTGTATGTTTGACCTTTACTTGTGTCCATCAATTAGATTGGGATAAAGAAACACTTGAAATTTGACCCGTTATTTTATTTTTCATTTGTTCTTCATAGTTCATATTACATAATAAAATGTTTGAGTTGAAAAATAGAGTAATAAATTGTTGAGTAAACTGTCTTGTTTTTTGTTTTTGTCTTAAATGATTTATTTGTGTTTTTTTTTTTTTTCTCAGAGATGGATTGATGGGCTAAAAATAATTTAAAGCCCAAACTTTAATAGGTATAAAATTTTCAAAACAAAACATTTAATTTGTAAGCCCGCTAAGCCCGAGCCCGCCCAATGCCCGTTTAAAGCCCACAAAAGCCCGTTGATTTAAGCCCGCACAAAGCCCGCTATGTTGGGCTTTTGAAATTGAAGCCCGCAACTAAATGGGCTTATACGGGCTTTGCCAAAGCCCGGGCTTTGGGCCCATGCACACCCCTATAAAATAGATATTATGTATATAATATATTGATATATATATATATATATATATATATATATATATATAGAGTAAAGTGGTATAAATAAAGTGGAACCCGTAAAAAGTTGTTCGAGATTTTTATAGTGAATAGAGGTTTGAGATTTTAAGGTTTTTAGGTAGAGATGGTGTGGCACGTGGGGGCCACAAAAAGCTCAAATTTTGAGCTCTACCGTTGTGGATGCTCTTAGATTAAGAATTTATAATTTAGCACTCCTAGATAGAAAAATTTACTTAGCACTACTAGATTAATTAATAATTTACAATTTAGAAGAAAAAAACAAAAACACCGTAAGTATTTTTTACCATTATACTCGAAACAATCTCTCTCGAAAATGAAATCGATCACGCCAAAAGGATTGTGTGAACGTGTCGGTCCACGTGTGTAGTCTAGTAGGATTTCGGCTCGTGTTGCGTGGATTGCCCTTGAAGTATAAACCGCTTGAAACCCGTGATCAACTAAGAACACCGTAAGGGGTGCTGGGTTGTCCCAAAGAATAACCCTCAGCGTGAGAATTAGCAATACTTCGTAGGAGAGGTAAAGCTAAGAAAGTATGTAAGCAAGTAATTTGCATGTACCTTATGAGGCCTGTTGAGGGTGCTTTTTATAGAGAGATGTATCATAATCCTGGTTGGATTCGAATAGGCGATATGACATGTCTTTCGAATACGTTCCTTTATGTGCTTAGGACCGATATGTAGAGAATTATAGCAGACTCTTCCCAGTGTGATGTGATTTCGTATAGGACACCGCTTTGCCGAGTGAAGGGGCTATATCGAGGTCGGCCGGTATGTCCCTGTGTCGCTCGATGTTGTCAAGGTCGGCTGGCATGTTCAGTCGCCGATGCCATCAAGGTCGGCATGCGCCAGTCGCTTGATGTTGGTGAGGTCAACTGGGATGTCCTCGTGTCGCACCGTGGGTCCCCGTGTCGCGTCGAGAGAGTATATCGGTGAGGTGAGCGACCTATCGTATTGTGATTTCCGTGTCGTCATGTTCGAGATGGCGTATGTCACCTCGATACTTGCCAATTGGAGCCTATGAGGCCGCGATATCTCCCACGTGTTCAAAGGAAGTCGTTTAGTAGCCCCCTACTTCTCAAGGAGAGGATTTATCCTCGAGGTGTGAAGTAAAGATTCGTTGCATTGAGGACCGGTTCTCGCAAAGTTTCCAGATTCTAGTTTGACTTCGTACTTTCCTTGGGAAACGTGCACATTTAATGGGTGCGAGATCGTGCCGTCGCGGCGCGTCCCTTCAATTTTAAAATTTTTGGTAGTTGATGCTTTTGCTCCAAAACGACGCGTTCGAGGATCCGCGTGTTTCGTGGGTTGACCCGCCACTCCGGATCCTCTATATAAGTGATGCCCTCACTGTTCATGCTCATTTTACCGAAGCTTCCATCTTCTCCGGCGACAAGGCGATTTTTGGCGTAATCATCCGTCTTCCAACCGTTTGCATTCCAGCCTTTCACTCACATTTCCTTGCCTCTTCAGACCCTAGGTTAGTTTCCTTGAGCCCTTCTCCATTTGTCACCTATTTTTCAGTTCATTTGCCTACTTTATCTCTTCGTTGGGTAATCGGCCGGATTCGGTAGAGTTCCGCGAGTTTGAATTTTTAGGGTTCCTGAATTTAGCCTTCCGTCCGGGTCGCACTGTCTAGGTCGAACTGTTTAGGTCGAACTGTCTAGGTCATATACCCTTTCTTTCAATCATTTTCCCTTCGAGTTCTTCTTCCTCGTGTTCCCTATCTGTGAACATGAGAATCAAACGTGCCAACGAGGGCCCCATGTTTGCCAGGCCGCAAAAAGGCTATGCCATATATAAGACCGAGGATGGTGACTGGAAAGTTGTATTGCCGAGCGAAGCCAAAGAGTTGTTGACCTCGTGGGGTGCCAACCTGGACGGCTTAGTCGTCCCTCCCGACGATCCCTACAAGGTCGACGATATACCCTTCGGAACTTCGATGAGGATCATCGAAAAGTATGATGTGGCTATGTCTGGCCTGTTGTATTTGTACTTTGATGAGCACCGGGTAGTTAGTAAGGTCGCAGACCTTCCAGGGCTACCACCTCGCGTTGTCGACCTCATTTCTTGACGCCATTCATGTTTTGCGAGCTCCTCAAGTAAGAAGAGGAAGGTTAAGGCGATGTTGAGGCGGGGTGCCGCAAAGCGTGCCTTTGGGATTGGAGAAATAAGATGACCATTGTCGATCTGGGCGTGTGGATGGCGAAGTACCCGTGTAATTTTGATGATTATCGTGGGCATGTTCCAGACCCAGAGCTTGGTCTTCTCGATCTGAGAAATATGCGAAGTCGGGTTGGCTTTTACATGAGCTTCTTCGAGCTAGGCCTTCGACTTCCTTTAGACCCCTTCATCGTGAATTCCTTGACGTCACCTCGATGTTCCCTTGACCTTACCGGAATGCCATGAGAATCCTTATCTATTTTGCCGTGAGCACACGTGTTCTTGGATTCGAGCCAACCTTGACCTTATTCGTCACTACTTCCACCTCGATAGAAACAATAATCGCCTTCAAGCTAAGAGCCGAACTATCGAGTGAAGTTGTTTTCCGATCCCCGGGCAAGGTTTCTCGGGCCGATAAGGTGATCATGGTTGAAAGTCGGCTTGGATGGAATTTTGCGGTGTCGACCGAAGAGCCCTACACCCGGTTCATCATACCGACCTCGATGAGTATGATAGGTCGGCTAAACAGCCTTGAAGCTCCTTTTGGCGTACGGGGTAGTACACAAGTTCGGTGCTATGACCGGAGGAGGATAGTTCGGGATGAGAACCTCCTCGTTGTCGGGCCGTTCCCATTGAAGGTTAACGAGCCGGAGCTGATGTGTACCTTTTCGCCCTTTGAGAGTTTCCGGTGGATTCTTCATAAGGACTTTGTGCTTCACTGAAGATTGCCCTGCCGTCACGATCCGGAGAGGGGTTGTATCTATAAATGAGTTTCTTAATGTACTCTCTTTGCAAATTCTTTTTCTTTTATGCATATATGTTTTTTCAAGTGCTTGACCTTTTGTTCTTCTTGTGCAGAGATTGAGGATGTAGATGCAATGAGGAGGAGCTCGAGCCGGCGAGCTCAAGCGAAGTCGAACGATCTCGAGCAACTTGGTCGAGCTCGCGTAGCCGCGACCTTAGCCGGACCGAGGTACTTCTTACCATTGCCCTATCGTCGATGAGGGTAAAGAAAAGACGTCGGGCTTAAGAGCTCCTACGAGCGATCCCCGTCCATATCGGCTTCCGCATCGGTTAAGAAATTGAGGGTCGAAGAGCCCGCAAAACCGTTGAGCGTGGTGCTCGTTGAGTACGTTCGTCCCGGGCTCGAGGAGTTTGCCGAGCCCGCGTTACAAAGCAAGCTCCGATTGGGAGCGTTCGGGTATAACCAGCCCTTCGATCGAAGTGCAATCTATCCCGAGCTCGGCGACTCCCGTTTAAACCGGGCCATGTTGAGTCCGGCACCCTATCCCTTGAGTTGGGAAAGAAGGCCGTGGCGGATATTGCCGATGAGTCGGTGTGCGAAACTTTTGATGACTGCCGACTTCTCGTCCGGCTAGCATTCGGGAGTCGACCTTACCTATGTGAGTTATTATTCACTTAATTTCTTTTGCATGTTTTTAGTCTTCATGTTCGACTTATTTTTCCTTTGGTAGTTTGTCGCAAGCATTAAATCGTGCGAACAGCTGGCTCGCACATAAAGACAGCGAGGCTACCAAGCTCATTATTGAGTTCGAAAAGGAAAAGTTGGAGAGTGTTAACAAAGCCGAGCTCGCGGGGCCCTTGCTCGCATAGCCGAGCTCGAGGCCGCCAAGGCCCAAGAAGACATCGAGCCGAGTCAAAACCCGCCGCGAGCAAGGTAGAAGAAGTAAACCGTGTTGCCAACAAAGCTAGCCGAGCCGCCAAGAGGCTTGTCGCCTTAAGGACGAGCCGGCCGTGGTCGTAGTTGAGCGAGCCCGACTTCGTGCCGAGTTGAAGTCTGCTCGGGAGATGCTCTCACCGCCTGTGGGAGCCGACTAAAACAAAGTTAAGCTTTGAGGGCGTGATTAGCGAGCCGGAGAAACGCCGAGTCGAGAAAGGCGAGCTCGAGCATTGCCGTTGAATTCAGAAGAGTTCGTCCTATATGGACGAAATTATTTCTTATTATGATAAAGGCAAAACCCAAATTCTACGTGTTGCGGCGGCTCGTGGCGTGTCTCTTCGCAATTTAGTGAAGGGGGAATGCCGAGTTAAAGAGAGATCTTGCACGAAAAGGCCATGAGCTCGTGCCGTATCGTGCCGAGGAGCCGGAGTTGATTGCTTAGAAAAGATGATGAGTCGTCGCGAGCCCCGGGTTCCCCACTCCCTTCGATAACAATATCCCCTATTTACTCGACGCCCGGATGATGGCGATGAGGTCGACTTCGACGGGACTTCAAGCTTGGTGAGTTCGAAGGGACTAAGTCAAATCAAGACGAGTATGCCCGTTCGCTCACGAGGCCGAGAGCCGTCGATCCTTAGTTCACCCACGCGGGCTTAATTTGGCCTCGATGTGCCTTGTAATTCAAACAATTTTGTTTTGTATTTTTGCCTATCCGGCTTGTAAACGATCAATTTGTAAATATAAGCATGAGTTGTCTGTCTCAATTTTGCTTATTTTACTTAGTATTTTTGCACAAGTTTTTCTCGCATGGTGACCTCGACTTGGCGAGGTGCCTTTTGAACTTATGATCTTCTTCAACTTGGTGAAGCGTAGGTCGTAAGTTGACCTCGACGTGGCGAGGTGCTTTTGAACTTACGATCTTCTTCAACTTGGTGAAGAGTAGGTCGTAAGGTGACCTCGACGTGGCGAGGTGCCTTTAAACTTACGATCTTCTTCAACTTGGTGAAGAGTAGGTCGTAAGGTGACCTCGACATGGCGAGGTGCCTTTGCTACTTATGATCTTCTTCAACGTTGTGAAGAGTAGGTCGTGAGGTGACCTCGACGTGGCGAGGTGCCTTTAAACTTACGATCTTCTTCAACGTGGTGAAGAGTAGGTCATAAGGTGACCTCGACGTGGCGAGGTGCTTTTGAACTTACGATCTTCTTCAACGTGGTGAAGAGTAGGTCGTAAGGTGACCTCAACGTAGCGAGGTGCCTTTGCTACTTACGATCTTCTTCAACGTGGTGAAGAGTAGGTCGTAAGGTAACCTCGACTTGGCGAGGTGCCTTTTGACAATGTTGAGGAAAGTAAATTTCGCAAATTCTTTTTATGTATAAACATCATTACATTATTGATAGTATTTTCAAATGATCCGCATGCCAAGGATTCTTTAGTGGCGTGCCATCCTGTTCGCCTAGTCGATAAGTCCCATCTCCGATTATGCCTGTCACTTTGAATGGTCCTTCCCAATTTGGGGATAGTTTGTTCCTTCCGGCGTTCGCCTCGTCACCTCAATCTTTTCGAGTACCCAATCTCCGATGTTGAAGGATCTTGTTCTAACTCTTTGTCGTGGTGAGCTTTGGCGAGCCGCTATAATTGATCATCCCGAGTTTTGCCTCCACCTTCTTTCCTCCGGATAGTCGAGGTCGAGCCCTCGAGTAGTTGCGTTGCCTAGCTCGTCAAAATGGGCCACCCTTAATGTTGGTAGGGCCATTTCTACGGGGCCATTGCCTCGATCCGTATGCCGGTGAAAGGTGTCTCCCCGTTGAGCCTCCGACCAAGTGCGAATTCCCCATAATATAATAGGCAGCTCTTCGAGCAATTTTCCTTTCTTTTCGTCCGATTTCTCTTCAAGGCATGGAGGATCTTCTTATTTCCTACTTCGACCGACCGTTTCCTTGGGGGTGAGCAACCGAGGACTTCCAATGCTTGATATTCATCTCGCCGCATCTCTAAGTGAATTTGGTGGAGAACTGGATGCCATGGTCGGACACAATAGCTCGAGGTAGGCTAAATCGGCACTAAATATAGTCGTGTATGAAGCCGATTGCCTTCTCCTTGGTTATGGTAGCCAACGGTTTCACTTCTACCCACTTTGTGAAGTAATCTATCGCCACTATTAAGAACTCGCAGCCTCCTTTAGCCTTTGGGAAGGGTCCTATGAGGTCGACCTCCTACATATCAAATGGCTAGGCCGCGACTACGGTGTTTGTGGAACCGACGCAGCCTTGGGATATTAGTAAATCTCGGCACTTGTCACATCTTTGCACGTAGGTCTCGCGTCTTTTCGCAAGGTCGGCCAAGAATAGCCGTGGAAGAGAATTTTGTCGAGAGCGACCTCGCGGGGTAACCTCCGCATACTCCTTCATGGACTTCGGCGAGGAGGTCATCCACCTGCCTCTGGTCGGACACATCTGAGTAGTGGCTTGGTGAATGATCTCCTGTATAGTACCCCAACAATCACTGTGTAGCGAGCTGCTCTCTTCCTTACTAGCTAGGCCAAGTCCTTTTCTTCAGGTAGTATTCCGTGCTCGATGTAGTCTTGTATTTCATCTATCCAAAGATCTTTTCGTCGTGTTGATAGGCATGACTTCTTCCCTATTCACTAATGGTGACTCGAGGGTTTCTAACCATACATCGTGAGGGAGGTCGCTAATGTCCGATGATGCCATCTTGGATAGGTGATCTCGTGTTTCTCCGTCCGTCCCTCCCAAGATTCAAACTTTTCTAACGTGTGTTTTGGAAGCTCGCAGATTTTGACAATGTGGGTTGACTAGCCCCGTACTCCCCCCAAACTTGCTTTACGACGAGCTGGGAGTCACTGAAGATAACGACCTGGCTAGCCCCAAGCTCCAATGCGAGCTCTAGTCTTGCGATCAGGGCTTCATATTCTCGCTTGGTTGTTGGATGCCCGGAACTTGAATCGCAGAGCTTGCTGAATTCTCCTCCTTCTAGTGAGTGCGCAGGATAAGCTCGCACCGCTACCGCCTTGCTCGACGAGCCGTCAACATAGAGTGTCCAATGGTGCAAGGCCGAGGACGTGATGAGTTGGCCGTTTTGATATGGTTGGGCGGGCCGAGGGTTTTTCGAAGATGTCACCTCGGCCGCGTGGTGGCCGGGCTTTGATCTTGCTTGACAAATGATGTTTCAACGATGAATTCGCAAGTACTTGGGCTTTTACTGCTTTGCGCTACTCGTATGTAATGTCGTATCCCAAGAGCTCGACGGACCACTTTAACATTCTCCCAGCTACATCTAGTTTGTGAAGGATTTGCCTGAGCCGGAGGTCGGTATATACCGTCAAGGCATGGGCCTGGAAGTACTGTGTCAGCTTTCTTGCTACTATGATCAAGGCTAGTACTACTTTCTCCACGTTTAGATATCTTGTTTCCACATCTGTGAGTGCGTGGGAGACGTATATATCGACTTTGGACCGCATCTCGTTCACCGAGTAGACCGCTGTGATACTGTGTTCGAGGCGGCGAGGTAGACGTAGAGGTGTTCTCCGGTGCCGGGCTTGGGTAGTGGCGGGCTGACCGATAGGTCTTTAGCTCGGCGAAGGCTTTGTTACAGACTTCATTCCAGGTGAACTTTTTGCTTCCTCGTAGCGTCTTGAAGAATGGGAGGCTCTTTTTTGCTGATTTTGCTATAAATCTCCCAAGAGCCGTGATTCTTCCATTCAGCCGTTGTACTTCTCTGATCGAGCTGGGAGCCTTCATGTCAACCAGGGTTTGGATCTTTTCTGGGTTGGCCTCAATACCTCTCTCGTTCACCATGTATCCCAGGAATTTGCCTGCCTTTACCCCGAAGGCACATTTGGCTAGATTGAGTTTCATCTTATTTTTCCTGAGATTTGAGAAGGTTTCTTTCAGGTCGTCGATGTGGTTGGCTTGCTTTGTCTTGATGACCATGTCGTCGTTGTAGGCTTCCACATTTCTTCCGAAATGTTTCCGAAGACCCTGTTCACCATCCGCCGATAGGTAGCCCCGCATTTTTGAGTCTCAAGGGCATCATCTTGTAGCAATAGATGGCGCCCGCCGCCGAAGGTCGCCCTTGGTCGGCTAACCACATGCATATCTTATGGTACCCCGAGTATGCGTCAATGAAGCCGAGTATTATGTGGCCCGCGATTGCATTTACCACCGATCTATCCTCGGTAATGAGTACCGCCTTTGGGGCAAGCCTTGTTCAGTCCGTGAAGTCGACGCACATTCTCCACTTTTCGTTGGTCTTTTTGACCATTACCACGTTTGCGATCTAGGTCGGATAGAAGACTTCCTCAATAATGTTTGCTTTGAGTAGCTTTGTCAACCTCTTCCCTGATCGCTATTTTTCTCGGGGAGAATATTCTAGGTCGTTGTTGGACAGAGTTATGGTTGGGTCTACATTCAGCCTTATGCACAACGACCTCCTCGCCGATTCCTTCCATGTCCTCTCCTCCATGCAAACACATCTTTATTCTCACGGAGGAATTTGATTATTGCTTCCTTTCATCCTTGTCAAATTCCCCCGACCTTGATTTTTTGTTTCGAGAAGTCGGTTGATGACCACCTCGTCAAGATCTTCATGTGGCTGGATTTCAAGTTGATCCCTTGGATCTAGGCTTTCAACCGTGACGACTTTGTTTGGTCTCTTTGTGTCGTCGGTGGCGACTGGTATGAGTCCGCTCGCTCGGTGCCCAAAGTGGGCACGCAGTGTGTCGTCATCCAGCCTTCGCTGCGAGGTAGAGAGATTGTTTTGTTCGAGCGTTTAGGTGATCGAGGGCGAGTCGGCATGCTCGGCATCCGATCTGGATACGTCGGGCATGTCGTCGTCCTCGTCTACCTCTGTGTGCGGGCTAGAGGGGCCAGCCCGCGCTGACTGCTATGCTCGATCATTAGAAGGGCTTATCTTGGTGCCTTCTTTGATTATTATTGACTTCAGCCACTTGTCATCGAGGTCTACTTGATGGACCTCTTCGTGGGTTGTAGTCATTTTCCTTTTCCTTGAGCCGAGCCTCGGCCTTTTCTTCAAGGAGGTAGTTTAGAGTGCTTCTTGGATCATTCCTCACTTCTCCAACCCCGTTGTCTATGGGGAATTTAATTTTTGGTGAGCGGAGAGATCACCATTTCGAACTTTGTCCGGGTTGGGAGTCCAGTGATGGCATTATACGGAGAAGGGATATCGAGGACTAGAAAGGTGATAACCTTGGTGCGAGAGTTGTCTTTGGAACCGAGGACCACGTTTAGGTCGATCGTGCCCTTAATGACCTTGTGTCCGTGAAACCTTCCAGCCTTTATCCCGCGTGGAGTTAGATGCGAGCTTCCCAATCCGATTGCTTGGAAGCATTTGTAGAATAGAATGTCCTTCCCGCTCCTGTGTCAATAAGCACCCTTTTCACCCTTCCTCTGCCAATTTTTGCTTTGATGGTGAGAGCGTGTCCCCTAGCGACGGGGTTAGAAGCCGCTCGCTAGAGAGGAATGTGATCCCTTTTCTCCTTGAACCTAAGGCGAGCCGACAAAGGTGGTTGAGCCTATTGATTGCCATTTCTTCGTTTCGCGCCCCGCAGGATTTCGGTCCTCCTTATCTTGGTCCGCCAAGGTTTTCTCGACGTTCCCAATGTTCTCGGGCGGCTGTACATCTCCGCGCAAGTAGTAGGGGTCGCATGCCAATTTCGATAGAGCTTGAGATCGGCATCCAAACTTGGAAGAAAGCCATTATAGTCTTGTCGGGACATTCAGCAGCCTTTTCACGACATGTTTGAACCTGTCCAAGTAGCTTTCCAAAGATTCTCCGTGTCGCCGTTTGATCCCACAGAGGTCGATTCTTCTCGGGAGGTCTCCGCCGACGAGTATTTCTTCAGAAGGCTTTCTTCAGGTCGTACCAATCTCTGATGGAGCCCTCCTCCAGCTCTTCAAACCAATTTAGGACGACCTCCTCAAACGTGCTGACGAACACTACACACCAGAGATCCAAATCCCTGGTGCATACTCCCATTTTTGCCTCAAAGCTCGATACGTGGCTTCGAGCATTTGTGTTTCCGGCATAACGCAGCTTCATGCGATGATTTGGAGGAGTATCCTCGATCCTTCGCAAGGTCGCTGTTACGCTCCCCGATAGCTTGCCTTCTTTACCTTTTTCGAGGGCTTCAACTGTCCTTCATCTGCGCTAGCACCTCATCTTCCGTGTCTCCCTCCCTTTTTAGATCGACTGGTCGTGGCCGTCGATCTTGGAGTACTTGTGTGAGGATGCATCGCCGCCGGAGGTACTGTGGCTGGATGGACTTGCGTTTCGACTTGTAGCCGCGAGCTTCCTCCGCCGCGTGATCGCTCCTCGTCATGCTAAATTCGGTAGGATCTGTAAGACCGGGCGGACTAGGCTCTCGAGCTCTTGTTCCCATCCTTGAGTATACGCTTCCTCTAGGCCGCCTCTCGTCTGGGTTTCCAGCGATCTTTGACTGGTTTTTAGTGGTCCTCCACCCTTCGTCCAAGTCGACTTTTTGTACTTATTCTGGGAGCATCTCGCCTAGACCCCTAGGCTCGATCTCGCCAGTCGACCATTATGGTGGTCGTATCGAGGAGGATGAGAGCTCGTTTAAAATCATGGCCCGTAGGGTTGGCCCGTTTAAACCGAAAAAATAGGGTTAGGGCTCAATATTTTTGGCCCGTTTAAAATCATGGCCCGTTTAACCCGCGGCCCGTTAGGTTTCGTGGTTGGCCCGCCACCGCATAATATTAATTAGGCCGTAAAAAGTTTAGGAGATACGAAAAACAACCACCATGAGAATAAAACTAACAACGTTTTAATCCAAAGTCAAACACATTTATCTTTTGCACTATAGGTCTTCTTTGTGTACTTGTGAATAAATACCGAAATATAAACAAATTTTTGGAAAGAACTGCTAAGTAGAGCTATTACATTATTTATTTTGAGAAAAACAAGTTGGAAATTATAACACATCGATGTAAAAATGTCTAGTTTATATTTTTTGAAAAACATAAGAAACTATCAAAGTTATGAATGGTTTATCGATTTACTATTTAAAAATATTGTTATATCATATCTTTAATCGTGGCCCGATAGTGGCCCGTTTAGCCCGAAACCCGCTAGGGTTAGGGTTAGGTCTGCAATATTAGTGGCCCGAAAAATTGGACCGTTTAGCCCGCGCCCGTTAGGGCTGCCCGAAACCGATAGGGCTAGCCCGCTTAACAACACCTAAGGTAGCTGAGGTGCCTGGCCTCTAATTTGCGGGATAGCTCGTATTCGCGTACTTCCAGCTCTCTCTGTTTTGCTAGGAAAGCCTTCTCTTTCCTTATATGCTCCAGCTCGGCAAGGTCGATTTCCTGTTGCGTGCGAGGTGGCCTATCTCCCATCATGACGAGGTCGTCCCTGTTTCCAAAGACCTCATTGCTCGAGGAAGTTGGGCTTGCCGTCTGTCCTTCCCGAATCGACCGAGCTGGTCCTTTAGCGGCCGGGTCGGCCATTTGCCTATCGTTTTTTCCTCATTGCCCGAGCTAGTCTTTTGGCTCGGGTGTTTTGGTGAAGAGGAAGACCTGACGAGGGCACCGCGGGTGACTCCTTCTCGCCTTGCTCGGGGGATTGCAGGCGGAGCGGCAGCAGCATGCCTTGTGTTGTTGGGAGCCGCAGCTTGGAAACTTGTTTAGAGGTTGCCATGATTGATCACGAAAAATCGGTCTCGGCAACGGAACCAAACCGATCACGCCAAAAGGATTGTGTGAATGTGTCCGGTCCACGTGTGTAGTCTAGTAGGATTCCGCTCGTGTTGCAGGGATTGCCCTTGAAGTATAAACTGCTTGAAACCTGTGATCAACAAAGAACACCGTAAGGGGTGCTGGGTTGTCCCAGCAATAACCCTCAGGCGTGAGAATTAGCAATATTTCGTAAGAGAGGTAAAGCTAAGAAAGTATGTAAGCAAGTAATTTGCATGTACCTTATGAGGCCTATTGAGGGTGCTTTTTATAGAAAGATGTATCATAATCCTGGTTAGATTCGGAATAGGGGCGATATGATCCCCATGTCTTTCGGAATACGTTCCCTTATGTGCTTAGGACTGATATGTAGAGAATTATAGCAGGACTCTTCCCAGGTGTGATGTGATTTCGTATAGGACACTGCTTTGCCGAGCTGAAGGGGATATATCGAGGTCGGCTAGTATGTCCCCTGTCGCCGATGTTGTCAAGGTCGGCCCTGGCATGTTCGGTCTCGATGCCATCAAGGTCCCTGGCATGCGCAGTCGCTTGATGTTGGTGAGGTCGACTGGGATGTCCCAGTCGCACCGTGGGTCCCCGTGTCGGTGGCCGAGAGAGTATATCGGTGAGGTGAGCGACCGTCAGATTGTGATTTCCAGTCGTCATGTTCGAGATGGCGTATGTCACCTCGGCACTTGCCACCGGAGCCTATGAGGCCGCGATACGCCACGTGTTCACCGAAGGCCGAGGTCGTTTAAAATCTCTCTCTTCGTTCTTGAGTCCTCCCTCGAGCTCTCTCTTAGATTTTTCGCGATACATGGTGCATTGTGCGGTTTTTTTTTTTTTTAAACAACCACCAGGCTACAACATTTTTCATCCTCTCTTTTGGATTTCTCTCCTAGGTCGGTCATGGTTTAAAAACTGCGTTTTTTTTTTCTTCTCAATACAACCGCCAGCCCTTGGCAATTTTTCTATAATTTTGACAAAATATTGGCGATTTTTTTAATAAATTGACAAAAAAAATTGGCGATTCATTTAAAAATTTGAATGAGAGGGGGAGGAGAGGGTTTCCTTTTGGGGTTTTTTATTTTTTATTTTTTGCGAACCAATTAGAAGAGTTTACCATTGCCTGTAGTGTGTTACTTCGCACTACTCAATTAAGAAAACATTAGCTTTTTATAAATTAAAATAAAATCATCTCTTTTAAGTTAATTTTTCAAATTGTAATCCATTGGGTCAATCAATAATAATCTTTAAAGCAATTTGTTAGACAAAAATGTTTAGATCGATAAAGTGGTTCGTTTGGGTTTGTTTACATGCAACTCGCCTTAATTCACCTTCTTATGCAAGTTTAAGGGTGCACATATTGAGGAGTTACTTCCCAGGTGGTGGTCATAAAAATTGAATTTGAATAAATAGCCTATGAAGTAAACCTAACTACCACTCGCACTATTATTTATATTTTTGCATAATTCTGCTACCCATTATTTGTGTTAGAGAGAAAAAAAGACGGTCATAAATGTCTTCCTCTATTTATAATAGATCTTTTTTTTACACTGTCTCTTTAAAATTCATATACAATTTGTCATTGTAATTTGTTAGAATCTAGAGAGAGAGAATGATGAGAATCAAGCCAATCAAGTTCAAGAACCTTTAAGCATACACAAAGGTCCAATAACTTGTGTGCGTGCGAGGAAGAATCGAGCAGCCTTGACGTCACATGTGGAAGAGATTAGAAGTCAAGACTAATCAAGACCATCAAAGGAGGTTCATTTGCACGTTGGAGCCTCAAAAAGACACAAATCAGAATTCACGCCGCGCCTTGGCTCATGTCGACACCTTTTTCAAAAATCAGGAAATTACAAAACTTCACGAGTTCCGCGCCTTAGTGCACCTCCTCCGTCCATATCGCGCTCTAGCGTGCCATACGGCTAGATTTGGAATTTGGATGGTTTCTTGTGCGATTTGAACATTGTTTTCTCCATTGTTTCAGTTGTCTTTGCTGAGTTCCGTGTTTGCAAACATTTTAGCCTATATAAGGCTTGTTTCTTCATAGTAAAACTTATCCTTGATCATAATATAAACCGTGAGTTTATTTTTTTCACTTTTCCGAGAGAATCGTGAGCCAACTGAGTTTCTTGGACTGGAAACTCAACACTTTAACTTATCAAACTAAGATAAATTGAGTTTCAAAACTTATCTTCGGTTCGATCTTGTTCGGAATCACATCATAATCTCCAAAAAATGTAAGTTTCAAATTGTTTCCAATGTGCCAATTTTCCCAACAAAAAAAAAAAAAAGATCTCAAACTAAAGGAGGCTGATTATTTTTTAAGGCCCATGTCAAGCTAGTTCAAGCCCAATTTTCATAAGAGGAGTGCTATTCACACCCGCTTCTAATGTGAATTCACCCGTTTGGTTGGGGTGAATTCCTTCCAAGACCAGATTGAAGAACATGCACCCAACATGAATGTGAAAATTGAACTCGAACAAAGAAATAACGCAGAATAACAACGAAAATGATACGATAGTTTGAGCCTCTCTCGACTCGCTAATCGCGATGATTAGGAACCTCAGGGTGCGATTGAGAACCGTTGACGCGTTTGCGAACGACCCACGACCAACGGAACACCACAATCTTCCGACTCTTGAAGATTAATAAGTTCAATTGTAGATTTCTAGTCCAAGAAACCTAAGACAAATTCACACAAACACGGTTTGTGGAACGAGAGAATTCTCAACGTGCAATTTGCATAAACAATGATCCAAGATTCAAAGATTCCATTTACAATGAAGAAATGGCCTTATAAAGCCTTCACAGGTTTGAACTCGCAAAAACAACAAAAACTAATAAGAAAAATGGACAAACAAGTCAAAACCATTTGAATTCCACTGGCCGACGGCGTGCTAGGCGCGAATTGGGCGCCTAAGGCACGGACCTCCCAGCACTTTTGTCTCAAAAACGACCACAATTCATCAAAAATGAAGAATTCAGGAAATTTACTTTGGCGCGGTCGCATGGGCGTTTGGTGCGAGGGCACAAGGCCAAAATTCCACTGCTCACGCCTATACGAGCCTTGGCGCAGCCGGCTTGGCAGACTTTGATTTGTTGATTTTCGTTGTTGTTTAAGACTCCAATGTGCAAACAAACCCTCCTTTGATGTCCTAGATCATCCATGCTTATTGTTTAGGTCTTGACCTCCTCGACAAGTGTCGTTAAAGACGCTTGAATATTCCTTGCACGTGCACGCGTCATTGGTCCTTCGTGTATGCTCAACGATTCACGAACTTGATTGGTTTGTCCACAAATATGATTGGCTTGACTCAGACTTTGCTTGGCTTGATTCTCATCAGCTTCCCTCTAAATACACTCATTTTCTAGATATACTACCCCTCTTCATTTTAAACATATCTAAATGCTAAATACACCTTCATATACTTCCTATTTTACCCCTTTCATACTAATCTCCCTAAAAAGGCCCATCTTCTACTCTCTCCTTCCTCCTCTTCTTAACATGCACCACACACCCCTTATCCTCCACCATCGCCATTGCCACCCTGATCCCTCCTTCGCACAAGACACCTGTCCCTCCAACTGAACCCCTCATCCTTCACCATCTCCTTCTACTCCCTCCTCCTTTGCCTTCTTCCCTGCCAACATCTCTTCTCTATCCCTCCCCCAATCCCCCCAAATTGAAGCCTATTTGGGAAGAGAAAAAGAGACGTGAAGAAGTGATTAAGAACATAAGCACTCATGTATCAATAGAAATATACAATGCAAAGGATGAAATACAAAAAGCACATAAATGAATAGGAATAACAATATCAAATTGGAGTTGAAAGAAGAACAGGACAACAATACATAAGAACTAAGAACCAATAGTTGTATTATCATGAATAGTGGGAAGAAGATATGGAGGTTTGGTGATTGGACATGAATAAGATGAAGAAGCCATAATAAGAACAAGTAATGATAAAAGTGATAAAGGAACATGAAGATTGAATGCGTAGAACAACAGTATTAGAAGAAAAAGCCTAATGAGTGTTATACACACTCACTTTCTAGAGTCTAAGCCTTTGTTGTGTTTGAGACACATAGCAAAGGATGTCAAGAAGTGTCTCGTAGGGCTTACGAATACCAAAAACTATATGGGGCATTTAGTAAGAGGTAGCGTGATATAGTGAATTCCCAAACCGAAGTGAATACATGGTTACTAAGGTAGAGATGAAAGAGAAATGGTGGAACTTCCCAACGATGGTTTACTATGTTAAGAAGAAATGGTGGAGCTGTACAGGATATATTTGTCGCTGCTTAGACCAAATACTACATGCATCTCGGTGCATAATTGACCAACAAGTAAAACTTGTATATTTTATCCACATTGGCCGGGGTTTTGATCACATATTCGAACAAATTCATGATCGAGCTTCACTTTAATGACAGAGTGAATTTGAAAGGTCTTGAATGTAGCCCATGATCGTACATGTAACACCCAATGTTTTCAAATCCATATTACTTGCATTTTAGTATGTATAAGCGATGTGCTGCAAATTAAATTGCAACAACTAGGGCGACCTTGCCGTATCAAGTAATAAAGTGTACGTAAATACGAGTTATCGATCCCACGGGAATGCACGTAATTTTCACTCCGACTAAGTACCAAAATTGAGCTAGCTAATTATATTTGAGCGAAAATAAATTGAGAATAAAAACAAAAATGAAAATAAAAGAAAGCAATTAATATTTATGTCGCGACCAGACCGACTCCTACGTGGAATCTCGAGCCTGAGGTGGACTCATGAAATACGCATAATAAAAATTCCATGTGCAAAAGATGCAAGTATAAAGCATATGCACAAAACCTGTAATGCACGTGCGATACTTTTCTTTGAAAACCATGTCAACACATCATCGGCATTAATAACAAGCCGAAACCGAATCGATTTAAAACTTGGTTTGAATTTAAAAATCAAACATATATCATAAACCTCCACGAGCAACAAGCTCGGAGAACCATAACCACTACAAATCGAGTATGCGAAGTAAGCGAATGTTAATAAATACATCACGCACGACAACCGTGTCGGCACATACAAAAGAATATTACGCTTATAAAGACCACACACTACCCAACATTACAAAGTTTAGGTAACATTGTATTCTCGGCCTCACCAAAATAAACACCAAGCCCAAAAGAACAACCGCGAAAATGCCGAGAAGCCAAGACTCAACTAAGGGTTCCTCGACCGTGATCTAAGGAAAACAAATAAACATTGAACGGGTGAGTTTAAAACTCAATAAGCTACTAATGCAACAATATGTCATACGAGATGCAAGACAAATATAAGAACAAGTAATATAGGCTATAACAAGATTTCATCAATCTTCGTGCATAGCAATATAAGCATCTCATAACAACACATTACCCTACACTACACGAGAGGCTCAACGATCGCTAACCGACCCATACCGCTTGGAAACCATGACCAACATTCGCATATGTAGGAACCATATAAGTGCGATAAGTAAACACATTCTAAAAGGATACGGTATTGAGGTACACCTCCAATATACCCAATACCTCCAACCAACCAACATATAATATACCAATGTAGGAGCCGTTGTTGACGTGCTCGATCGACCTAATCAAAACCGTTAACCAATACTCAATAACCAATATCGTGTGAACCATTTTCAGATTCACGCCGACGGGTGATCTTAGTCCCTACAACCCAAGAATCAACCACGGAATAGCTTACCAAGGTTGCGTTTATTCCATACAACGAATGGCGCTATGCCCCTACCGCGCCAACGGCGAGGCCCAGTGTATTGGCCTTCAATTATTACGTAGCCCCGGCTCCCGCAATAATCGAGCGTCAATACACCGCCAACAAATAATCCATGGACATAACAAATGTACAAGTAGATGTTTACTTGACATTTTCAACAACAATTCAAACTCCTAAAATGTGGAGCACAACAACATTTAACATAATTGTCTCAAGTAGGTCATAATAATCCTACTCACATAATCAATCATCTCATAGTATTTACGAGAATTAAACAACAACATCCTGCATAATTTCGGGTAACAAATTTTCCCGACAAAGCTCTCATATCACAACGGAATCCCCAAGTCACACACGTGGTCTCACCAATTATGAAAACCTATTTGACTCCGTTAGAGTCTTTATTCGTTTCTAATGAGTTCGAATCGAAGAGAAGCCATTTATACTTCAATATTAACAAATGATACCATTGCTATGTGTATCAACCAAGACAAAACAAGTCTTTTAACATGCAAAATATGTCATCCACGAATTTCACAAGGCTCAACAATAAAACATACTCTAACATGTTGATTTCAACATATAAATGCCATTTTGCAAGGCTAAGATGTCATACAAGACATAAGTAGAGAAGGAGAGGGGTAGTAGCTTACCTCTTGAAGAATTCAACCAAGGAAAATCTCTAAGAAACCCACATGCAAGCCAAGGATTGTGTTCTCCTAGTTGGTAGCTCCACAATGGTGAAGTTGGATTGTGATTTGGACAAGAATTGAGCAAACTAGCTCACTTTCTCTCTCAAGAACTCTCTCAAGCTTCTCTCTAAGTTTGCTGGTGTAAAAGGGTTGAAATGAGAGTGTTCTATACTCTCCCATGGTGTTATAAGGGTCAAGGAGGTCTGTTATAAGTGTGGGGACGTGGCTCACTCTAGGCCAAGAACCGAGTCAATGCCGGTCAAATAGGAGTAAGTTCGTAATACCGTCACAGGCGCAGCAAAATCAACATTACGCCTATGAAGCGATCGCTTTGAGTCGGGACAAGGCGATCGCTTTGGTACAGGCGATCGCTTTGTGGAATACAGGCGATCGCTTTGTCCAGATTCAAACTACAACTTTTCGCTTAGAGAGCGATCGCCTAGGAAGGGACAGGCGACGCTTTGTGTCCGAACCATGGTACGACTTATCGCCTGAGGGCGTCGCCTAGGAAGGGGAGGCGATCGCTTTGTGCCCAAGAAGCCTCAAACTATTATAAAACTCTCCCAAAGTGGTTCTCAACAACCCAAAATGTTTCTAAGTCCAAAATGAGATCAAAATACTCATTAAAAGTTCTCAAAAAGTCGGAACAAAGCTAGGATTACAACACAAGTTTAACACAATAATCAACATGTATCCAACAATAATTCCAAGGTATATAAAATGCATGTAATCAATATGAGCAAGAATATGTTCAAGAAATATGCACAACATCACATGAATTTGATAAGGAGAATGATCATGCAAGTGATGCAAACGATACGGGTGTTACATTCTCACCCCTTAGAATAAATTCGAATTTACTTACCAATCTCCTTGAACAAAGATGGATATTTCTCACGCACCTCTTGCTCCAATTCCCATGTAGCTTCCTCAACATTGTGACTTCTCCACAAAACCTTTACAAGATGAATAGTCTTGGTCCTTAAGACATGTTCTTTTGTGTCAAGTATCCTCACAGGTTCTTCAACGTAGGAGAGATCGGTCGACAAATCTACCGGTTCATACTCCAAAATGTGCGTCGTCCGACAAATATTTCCTCAACATAGAGACATGAAACACGGCATGAATACCCGACATCCAAGGTGGCAATGCAAGCCTATACGCTAATTTCCCAATTCTTTCCAAAATCTCAAAAGGTCCAATAAACCTCGGCCAATTTTCCTTTCTTCCCAAATCTTTTAACCCCAACCGAGGCGACACCTTCAAGAACACACGATCACCAACCTCAAACTCAAGGTCTCGCGCCTATTATCCGCGTAGCTCTTCCGTCTACTTTGGGCTGTCCTTAACCTCTCCCGAATAATCTTCACATTCTCGGCCGACTCGCGAACCATATCGGGTCCCCACAACCTCGCTTCTCCAACCGTCCCAACAGATCGGGAACGACACCTCCTTCCATAGAGTGCCTCATAAGGTGCCATACCAATGCTCGAATGGTAGCCGTTGTTGTAGGCAAACTCTATCAACGTACATGTGAATCCCAATTGCCTTTAAAGTCCAAAGAACAAGCCCTTAACATGTCCTCAAGCGCTTGAATAGTTCTCTCGACCACCATCCGTCGTGGGTGAAATGCTGTACTAAGTGTTAACCTCGAACCCAATGCATTCGAGCGCCTCCAAAACCGTGATGTAAATCGAGGATCTCTATCCGACACAATGCTAACAGAACCCCATGAAGCCTTATAATTTCTTGGATATACAAAGTAGCAAGTCTCTCCATAGAATAAGTCATCGCCATTGGGAGAAAATGGGCTGACTTGGTCAATCGATCAACAATAACCCAAATGTAATCATGACCTTGTCGAGTCCGTGGTAACCAGTCACAAAATCCATGGCGATGTTCTCCCATTTCCATTCCGTATCTCCAACGGTTGCAACAATCCGCTGGTCGTTGATGCTCCGCCTTAACCCTTTGGCAAGTCAAACACCAAAACGAATTCTATCTCTCTCTTCATTCCATTCCACCAAAAGTTCTTCTTTAAGTCCCTATACATCTTTGTACTCGGGATGAATAGTATACCTAGACTTATGTGCCTCATCCAAAACTTGTCGTTTAACATCCTCAATATCCGCACACAAACTCTTCCTCGAAACAAAAGAACACCATCACTATTCCGAAAAATCCACCGCCTTATCCCCATCTAAACCCTCAATCGGCTTTCTCAAATCCGGATCACTCTTTGAGTCTCTTTAATTCGAAGTAAAATCGGAGTAGCTCGAATATTGGCAAATATCACCCCATGGCTAGACATACAAGGACCCCAATCCCGAACATCCTCAAGCATTCTCCATTCCGGGCCATCAAACAAGAAACATAAGCCTTCCTACTAAGAGCATCGGCCACCACATTGGCCTTCCCGGATGGTATAAAATGGTGCAATCATGGTCCTTTAACCTTTCCATCCATCTCCTTTGCCTATTATTCAATTCCTTTTGAGAAAACAAATACTTAAGGCTCTTATGATCAGTATATACCTCAAATTTGGCCCCATAGAGATAATGCTTCCACTTGTGAAGTGCAAAAATGATCGCTAACTCCATGTCATGAGTCGGATAGTTTTGTTCACACCGAGTCAATTTTCGAGAAGCATAAGCTATAACCCTTCCGCTCGCATCAACACACACCCCAAACCTTCCTTTGAAGCATCACCGTATATAAGCAACCCATCATGACCGTTCGGCAAGGCTAAACCGTGCAGTAGTCAATTTCTTCTTCAATTCTTGGAAGCTCACTTCACATTTATCGCTCCAAACAAAAGCCTTATTCTTTTGTGTCAATGAAGTCAACGGGTTGCAATCTTAGAAAACCCTTCTATGAACCTCCGATAGTACCCCGCTAAACCCAAAAGCTACGAACTTCCCGCTTGGGTCTCTTCCAACTCACAACCGCTTCGATCTTAGCCGGTCAACCGCTATACCATCCTTTGACACAATGTGGCCCGAAAAGCCACTTCCTCAAGCCAAAAGGCACACTTGCTAAACTTAGCAAATAGCTTTTTCTCTTAGCACCGTCAAAACTAACCTCAAGTGATTTTCATGCTCTTCCCGGACTTAGAATAAACCAAAATGTCATCAATAAACACGACTACAAAGCAATCAAGATAGGGCAGGAATACTCTATTCATCAAATCCATAAACACAGCTGAGCGTTGGTTAAACCAAAAGGCATGACCACAAATTCAAAGTGCCCGTAACGAGTCCGAAAAGCCGTTTTAGGAATATCCTCGCTCGAACCTTCAACTGATGGTAACCGCTCCTAAGATCAAACTTAGAGTACACTACGGAACCTTGGAGTTGATCAAACAAATCATCAATATGCGGAAGAGGATACTTATTCTTAATGGTCACTTGATTCAATTCCCTATAATCAATGCATAACCTCAAAGATCCGCCCTTCTTTCTCACAAACAACACCTGCACCCACGGCGATACACTCGGTTTAATAAAACCTCGATCAAGTAGCTCTTCCAATTGTACCTTCAATTCTTTCAATTCACCGGTGCCATACGATAAGGTGCCTTTGAGATCGGTGTAGTCCCCGGTAACAATTCAATACAAAACTCCAACTCCCGTCCGGAGGCAAATCATAATCACTGCAAATACATCCGGAATTCACGAACAATAGGAACATCCTCCAACTCAACACCCTTTTGCGATCTATCCACAACACACGCCAAATACCTCGAACATCCATGAGACAACAACTTTCGAGCCTTCAAAGCTGAAATGAGCTGAATTCCACCCATTATCTTATCACCCAAAAATACAAATGAAGGAACATTTGGCAATTCAAAAGTAACCAACTTCCTACGACAATCAACAATAGCATGATGAGCATGTAGCCAATCCATCCCCGAATAACATCGAAATCCCGAATGGGCAATATAACCAAATCAGGTAAGTGATGGTCATCAACAACCACATCACAAGCACGATACACATCCATGCAACATGGCACTCCCAACGGGTAGACACCTCCAACACATATGGTAACAATTCAGGTATAGCATGCAAATGATGAGCAAAATGTGATGCAATATAAGAATGAGATGACCTGGTCTATTAACACTCGGGCTTTTCACTAGAGATGGCTAAAGTACCTCCTATGACATTAGGGGCTTCGAACTCGTCTAAGGCAAAGACTCTACCTTGCACTCTGGGCGACCCTCGTTATCTCTTTAACCCCGGCATTTTGTTGCACACCTCCCGGTGTGTCCCCTTGTTCTTAGGACAATTTCCAAAGTGTGTGCCATCACCACACACCAAACACTTCCCATTCTTCAACCAACACTTGTCTTCATTATGCCCACTCTTCTTACAATACCCACAAGTAACTCTAGCATCCCGCTGTCCACCGACCCGTATTTTTGATTCCCGCTTGTTGCCGAAATTGTCCTCCTTGTCGATTGGTGTTGCTCCCCTATTGGTCCCACTTGAGCTTGATCTCTTCCATTGCGATCGCGATGCCTCGAGTTCCCACTTGTACTACCCACTTGCCTCGGTGCTCTCTATATCATGCTCGATCTTATATGCCTTATCCACCGCACTTTGATAACTCGGCAACTCAAGGGCAAGAGTTGCTTACGTATTCGTCCTCAATCCTTTCACAAAGCGATAAATTTTCTTCTCCGTTGTTGGGATCAAGTGACACAATACCAACTCGGTATACTTGGCGTAGATCGAGCCACCTGCCATCGCCCCCGATCAAGACTAAGAAATTCGACCTCCTTCTGGCTCCGAACCACATCCGAACAAAGTGATTCCTAAACTCCCTCAAGAACAATTCCCATGTGCGATCTACTCTATCTGCACCCAACTTGCCTCTAGCACCTTCCACCGCGGCTCCTGCATCCTCTAATTTGAACGCCGCAAACTTGACTTTTCTTCCTCGGTGCACTCAATTGCCACAAAATCTTCTCCAAGGACTCAATCCACCTTTTCGCCTTCATCGGGTCCGGCTCCCCATCATAAGCTGAGGTTTCATCTTCAAGAACCTCCCCAACCTACGATCATATTCTCCATTTCCCCACTGGTTGATCCTCGGTTTCTAGCTTGCTTCCTCGCCCCGCCATTGCCCGCCTGCAAATCTAGAGTTTGTCGGTTCATTTCCATCATCGTCGCATAAACCCCGCATAGTTTGCATAAAAGCTTCGGTCCGATTCACAGTGCCTCGTGGTGGTTCATGTTCCCGCCGCCGAACTCCCGGCTGATTAGGAGGTGGTCTAGGTGGTGGCATGGCTTTCAGCCCAGAAGATTCCCACATGACTTGTGCTAACCCCATCCGTGTTGGTACCATGACGTGTCTCTACCATTGTAAAATACTGCAACAAACACTCGACGTTAACGACTCAAACACACAACCCACCCTCCTAAACCAAGAATCCATTCCGTGTTATCTAACTTATGCTCGATACCAACTGTCGCGACCGCACCGACTCTACGTGGAATTCGAGTCGGACCATGGCGGGACTCATGAAATACGCATAATAAAAATTCCATGTGCAAAAGATGCAAGTATAAAGCATATGCAAAAAACTGTAATGCACGTGCGATACTTTTCTTTGAAAACCATGTCAACACATCATCGGCATTAATAAAAGCCGGAAACCGAATCGATTTAAAACTTGGTTTGAATTTAAAAATCAAACATATATCATAAACCTCCACGAGCAACAAGCTCGGAGAACCATAACCACTACAAATCGAGTATGCGGAAGTAATCGAATGTTAATAAATACATCACGCACGACAACCGTGTTCACATACAAAAGAATATTACAGCTTATAAAGACCACACACTACCCAACATTACAAAGTTTAGGTAACATTGTATTCCCTCGGCCTCACCAAAATAAACACCAAGCCCAAAAGAACAACCTGAAAACGCCGAGACGAAGCCAAGACTCAACTAAGGGTTCCTCGCCGACCGTGATCTAAGGAAAACAAATAAACATTGAACGGGTGAGTTTAAAACTCAATAAGCTACTAATGCAACAATATGTCATACGAGATGCAAGACAAATATAAGAACAAGTAATATAGGCTATAACAAGATTTCATCAATCTTCGTGCATAGCAATATAAGCATCTCATAACAACACATTACCCTACACTACACGAGAGGCTCAACGATCGCCAACCCACCCATACCGCTTGGAAACCATGACCAACATTCGCATATGTAGGAACCATATAAGTGCGATAAGTAAACACATTCTAAAAGGATACGGTATTGAGGTACACCTCCAATATACCCAATACCTCCAACCAACCAACATATAATATACCAATGTAGGAGCCGTTGTTGACGTGCTCGATCGACTAATCAAAACCGTTAACCAATACTCAATAACCAATACCGTGTGAACCATTTTCAGATTCACGCCGACGGGTGATCTTAGTCCCTACAACCCAAGAATCAACCACGAATAGCTTACCAAGGTTGCGTTTATTCCATACAACGAATGGCTATGCCCCTACCGCTGCCAACGGTAGCGAGGAGGCCATTGGCCTTCAATTATTACGTAGCCCCGCCCCAATAATCGAGCGTCAATACACCGCCAACAAATAATCCATGGACATAACAAATGTACAAGTAGATGTTTACTTGACATTTTCAACAACAATTCAAACTCCTAAAATGTGGAGCACAACAACATTTAACATAATTGTCTCAAGTAGGTCATAATAATCCTACTCACATAATCAATCATCTCATAGTATTTACGAGAATTAAACAACAACATCCTGCATAATTTCGGTAACAAATTTTCCGACAAAGCTCTCATATCACAACGAAATCCCCAAGTCACACACGTGGTCTCACCAATTATGAAAACCTATTTGACTCGTAGAGTCTTTATTTGTTTCTAATGAGTTCGAATCAAGAGAAGCCATTTATACTTCAATATTAACAAATGATACCATTGCTATGTGTATCAACCAAGACAAAACAAGTCTTTTAACATGCAAAATATGTCATCCACGAATTTCACAAGGCTCAACAATAAAACATACTCTAACATGTTGATTTCAACATATAAATGCCATTTTGCAAGGCTAAGATGTCATACAAGACATAAGTAGAGAAGGAGAGGGGTAGTAGCTTACCTCTTGAAGAATTCAACCAAGGAAAATCTCTAAGAAACCCACATGCAAGCCAAGGATTGTGTTCTCCTAGTTGGTAGCTCCACAATGGTGAAGTTGGATTGTGATTTGGACAAGAATTGAGCAAACTAGCTCACTTTCTCTCTCAAGAACTCTCTCAAGCTTCTCTCTCTTTGGTGTAAAAGGGTTGAAATGAGAGTGTTCTATACTCTCCCATGGTGTTATAAGGGTCAAGGAGGTCATTATAAGCCGTGGGACGTGGCTCACTCTAGGCCAAGAACGGGAGTCAATGCCGGTCAAATAGAGTAAGTCTAGTACTGCCACAGGCGCGCAGCAAAATCAACATTCGCCTATGAAGCTATCGCTGAGTCGGGACAAGGCGATCGCTGGTACAGTGGCGATCGCTTTGGAATACAGGCGATCGCTTTGTTCCGATTCAAACTACAACTTTACGCTTAGAGAGCGATCGCCTAGGAAGGGGACATGTATCGCTTTGTGTCCGTAACCATGTACGACTTATCGCTTAGAGGGCGATCGCCAGAAGGGGACAGGCGATCGCTTGTGCCCAAGAAGCCTCAAACTGTTATAAAACTCTCCCAAAGTGGTTCTCAACAACCCAAAATGTTTCTAAGTCCAAAATGAGATCAAAATACTCATTAAAAGTTCTCAAAAAGTCTGGAACAAAGCTAGGATTACAACACAAGTTTAACACAATAATCAACATGTATCCAACAATAATTCCAAGGTATATAAAAATGCATGTAATCAATATGAGCAAGAATATGTTCAAGAAATATGCACAACATCACATGAATTTGATAAGGAGAATGATCATGCAAGTGATGCAAACGATACGGGTGTTACATTTACAATGTCGCAAAATGGTTTGGTAACAACAAATCAAGATAAAAGATAGGATTTTAGGAATGCAATATTTTCTAATCTAGCTCGTGATTAATTTAATCATCTCTCTACTCTCCTTTTACTCAAGTCTTGGTAGTCGGGCGACGCATGATATTCGCTACGGCTCTCGATCTTATAACGAGTCTAGCTATCAATCCCTACTACGGGCTCTCGCGATCTTATAGCAAGGAAAGAATAGCCGCATTATCGCCAAGCACCACACGACTATCTAAGAACGCCGATACCTCTCGTCGCCATAGATAATTATTGTGTTATCCAAATTAATAGGACGGGCTCTCGCATCTTACCCTATAATTCTAGAAATCATATAACGGTCATGACTCCCATTAAAAGCATTAAGATCACACAATAAATACCAAGAATATGGGTAGTGGGTAGAGAAATAATCTCTCTATTTTTCTACAAGGCATGCCGTAAGGGACATCGAAAGTGGTTAAAAACCCTAATTTCCTACCTCTCGGTGGATTGATCGCTTCACAAAACAAGTACTCCCATGGCTATCGGTGTTTTCTAGGCACCAACTACTAATTTGTTCGGTCCGAAATGCAAGGTAGCTCTCATGATCTAAACATTTTCAAATCATTTAATTAGTGGCCAATTAATTAAAAGCATTAAGCCCACAAATTAATAACCTAGCATGCTTGTGTACTAAATAGAGAGAGAGAGATAAAATTAAATCACTACAACAACATAAAAAAATATTTGCTTTCCATAAATCATTAAGCACAAAGTCAATTTCACATTTACAAAATAATTTAACCCAAGAAAATATCTAAATAATAAATTTGAAGAATTTAACCGACAAAGCATGAGCAATGCCGAGATCCGGGGTTGAAATCCTTCGCAATAGCTTCCTTGGCTCTTGATTTGAAGCTCCAACCCTTTAATAGTGATCAATCAATGAGGAGAAGAGGATTTTGGGAGAGAGCTACACCCCAAAGGGACGCTTTGCCCCTAAGGGACTTGATAATTTCAGATCGGGGAATACTTGGAGATATAGGAAATGCTAAAGAGGATCAAGGAAGCTAATGGCAAAATGGAAATTAAATTAAAAGCTTTAGGGGTGAAAAGAGCCGAGAGGAACTGTTGGGCTGAATGGAGAAAGGGAAACTATCGATCTAAGATGGCCCGTGGGTTGGCGTGTGTGAGGAAGTGGGTGAAGGAATGGTGAATGGGCTGGAGATGACCGATGGGTTGGGGATGGCGATGGGTCATGGAGGATGGGCGATGGGTGAGAATGTGAGAGGGAAACGGGAAGGAAGGGAAGTGGCCGGATCGGGCGCCTAAGGAAGAAACCGCGGGTTGGACTAATGGATCGGGGCGACGGGCGGCCCTAAGAAGCTGCCACCGCATTAATGAAAAGTTTGGCAATTTGCTCCGTGCCCCCGATGTCTTTGATTGTCTCCCAAGTCTTTTCCCCTTTAGGCTTCTCATTTAAGTCCTCCGTTAGTTCTCATAGCCCACGGTTAATCTATATTTTGCTTGGCTGACTTGACGGACTTTGTTGGAATAACTTACAGCTCAACTTTGAAACCCAAAATTGCCTAAAACCTTGTGCTAAACTCCATGAATACTCGTAAATACCTTGGAAACCTACAATAAAGCATAAATAATAATATTTCCAAGAATATTTAACTCTAAAATAGCACAAAATAAAAGGAAATAAAGGGAAAATTTGAAAATCTTGAGCTCATCAATAACTCATGATTATGTGATGTTTTTATTCCTAGTTGCATGGGTGTTTAGTCCATAACACGCGTTCATGTCATTCAAGCATGATTCTTGGTGCGATTTATACTTCGTAGAAGCTTAATTTGGTTTTGGATCAACCTAGATTGATTTGAGAGACTTTGGATCAACACTTAGCAAAGCACATTCGACAATATAATGCTGCAAATGCCTTTACAAGTCTTGGATGTAAATTAGATCAATGTCCTCATCGGCAGGGTCCTTATAGCTTCACTATCCACGGTGAGTTACGACATCGCATTGGTGCATTATTACCACAACCGATACATCTCGTATGCCCAACTTTATATTTATGATCCGGTGATCGCCTTAGATAGTCGTGCACGCCATCCGACATTGAATTCGAGAATTGTTGGCCAACATCTAAGAATGTTTGTTGCAAAACAATCCATTTGTAACTATCTTTCTTCAAGCACACGAAATATTACGACAACAAAATCAAGATGAATCTAATCAAAATTTACCGCGTATTTGCGCTACGATCCGAGAAGAGATCAACGCCGGTATAATGCACCAACAAGAGATGAGATTGCAGAATCTTGGCTGGTGATGGTACCGAAAGGAGGGATCAAGAGATATTGTTGTACATTACAAAGGAAACCAAGGCTTGATGCAGATCAATGAATGTCACCAAAGATACGCCCAATCGCATTACGTGTTATTGTTTCCGTTTGGGGAGTCGATGAGAACCGCCAATGACACTATGGGATGAGTAGAAATGCTACAAGTACTAAAATAAGAAATCGTCTCACAATGATGGAGTACTATAGTTATCGCTATTCCAACGACCTTCGTGAGTATTCTACCATTTTGAGGGCCCAAAATTATTTCAGAATTTTCTGGAGATGCCCGGGCTGCAACAGAGCAAAATCGTCTTGACTACATCAAACAAAACCAAGGGCGCTTGTTCGTGTTGATCGTTATAAAGACCTCCAAGAAATCCATGATGAAGAGAGACCAAGACCCGATCAAATTGGTAAAAGATATATTCTCCCATCTTTTCACCGGGCGGACCCAGCAAATGTATGAAAATTTTCGTGATTCTATGGCTATTACTCGAACATACAAACATCCGATATTTTCTTAACCATGACGCCAACCCAGCCTTGGCCGAATTACAGATGCTCTATTACCTAATCAAAGCCGCCGACGAATCAGATTTGGTTGCTCGAGTTTTGAGTTAAAGAGAAGACAGTTGATGAAAACGGTAAAAGAAGGGAGAGTGTTTGGGCAAATAGAAGCATATGTTTTCACAATCAATTTGAAAAGGGATTGCCTCATATGCATGCTCTGTTTTTCTCGTAACGGATAAGATCAAAATACCGTAACAAGTTGATAGGGTAGTATGTGCCGAGTTACCGATCCAATTAGTGTCGACATTTTTGACACGCTTAAGAGATTCATGCTACATGGACCATATGGGAGGAGCAACCCACGTGTGCAATGTATGGAGAATAATTTTTGCAAGAAAGGGTACCCAAAATCATGGATCAAAACAACTTCTATTAATGACAATTATCCAATCTATCGCCGCGCAATAATGGGTGGAACTGACAAGAATGGAAGACAACCGGATCATAGAGATGTCGTGATTGTATAATCCTTATCTCAGATGTTTAACCGTCATATTAACGCGGAGGTATAGCTGGATTGAGATGTGTGAAGTACATCTATAAAGGACATGATCGAGTAACAATGGTTTTGAAAGAGGTGATGAGATCCAACAAGATCTTGACGCGGGTATGTTGGTCCGCCAGTGCATGCGGTTATTTGGAATCATGTTACATGAAGAATTTCCTAATATTGTTCGATTGGATCTCCATCTACCGAGAACATAATGTTTCGTATGATTCAAGAAGTTCACGAGATCAAATAGGTCAACAAGTCGAGGAGAAAGTAACAAAATTAATGGCTTTTTTAATTGTTGTGCTCGACGAATTTGCTCAAAATTTAACTTATCAACGATGCCACAAGATTACACGTGGCAAAGAAAATTTTAGAAACGAAGACATCGCAACCATCCAAGCAAGGCTATTGGTAGAATATATTTCGCTAGCCCTCCAAAGGTGAGAGATTTTACTTGCGACTATTACTACTGTTAAAGGGCCAACATCTTGGGAAAATTTACGAACATACAATGGTGTTCAATATAATACATTTAAAGATGCTTGTGTTGCAACGGTCTTTTAGAAGATGACGAAGAATGGGCTCAATGTTTGGAAGAAGCATCGTTATGAAGACGGATACCATTGAGAAGATTATTTGCACTTATTCTAACACAATGTTCTCCGATATAACCTGATGAGTTGTGGAATAAGTTCGCAATGAATATATGCGATATTCTTCCACACCAATTGCGTATGAACTTTAGAATTCCAGATCGAATGATGGTCAAGTAACAGATTATGGTTTGCATCTCTTGAATGAAATATCGCAAGAATCGAAAAAGTTTACAAGATTTTCCACCAATGATGGGCAAAACCTATAGGCAACAATGACTATATGGGAATATAGGCAACTCTAATACGATGATCGCACAACCAAATGCAGAAGAAAATATCAATTGCTTGAATAAAGGTCAACGACACTGTTTCAAGCCGTGGATCTCTTCGGTGATCAAAATCAAGGGAGAACCTTCTTCTTGAATGGGGTCCGGAACGGGTAAAACATTTTTATACAACACCATAGCAGGAAAATGTCGAGCCCTTGGTCATATCGTGATTTGTGTTGCATCATCCGATTGCATCATTATTGTTGGTGCGCGTAGAACGCGCATTCCACGCTTTGTCTACCGCTGATTGTGTTGGAAGACACAATATGTTCATTCACTAAACAATCAATTCATGCCCAACTATTCGGGAGGCGAAATTGATAATATGGGATGAGGTCCCATGCAAAGATCGCTATTGTGTTGAGGCCGTTGATCAAAGCCTTCAAGATGTTCGTGATAACAACCACCCTTTGGTGGGATAAGTTGTACTTGGTAGGGATTTTTGTCAAACTTGCCTGTTGTACCGAAAACATACCGTGAGCAAATTGTAGGGTCAACTCTTCAAAAATCAACACTTTGGAAGAAGATACACGTCTTGACTCTATCGAAAACATGCGATTAAATCGAAATGATTCAGAAATGTTGAATTTGCGGCATATTTGAACGAGGTAATATTAATTTTGACCCTATAGTAAAACTTTACATTAATAACCTTATAATTAAAATTAATGAATTTCAATTGTCGTGAAAGCAATCCAAATGAAATTATCGAACTACCTTCTACAATTCGAAAGTGTAAAGACTTCATTGAACTAATAAGAGAAGTGTATCCACAATTGCATAGAACGGGACTTTATAAATAATTCTTAATCGATCGCATTATTCTTCTCCGCACGTAATGATGATGTTAATGATATCAATGTTGAAGCATTGAAGATATTCCTAAAATGTCATTAGTTATCTATCGCCAGACAAAAATGCGGATGATGATATGCGTGATCCAATCATGGCAAATCGATACCAGTTGAATATTTGAACTCATTGAATCTCGCAGGTCTCCCACTTTCAAACCTCCAATTGAAAGTCGGTGTCCTGTTATTTTGATCAGGAATCTTACTCTAAGGGATGGTCTTTGCAATGGAATCGAGATTGAGGGTAGTTCGATGTGCGAACATATCATTGAAGCAAAATTTTAACCGAGATAAAGTCAATTTGGTATTTATACTAAGAATTT
>CM028363.1:464430-547845 GCA_016624345.1 Platycodon grandiflorus | reverse complement strand
AAAAATATGTCTTATTTCTTCCTTCATCATCATTCATTTTAAGCTCACTAGGTTCCTTCACTAAATCTTCTAGCCTATCCAAACATAGCATAGATCTCTTCCGCTTGCCTAAGTGGCTTTTATCGCCACCACCGAAGAGGTGAGTCTGTCCTTTATACTCAACATAGCTACATCCGGATCCTTTTAAGCTTCCTTTGCCTCATCATCACTCGTACCTTTAATATCCCCTCCATATTATTTACCTCGAGTAAATGTTTGCTAACAAGACATAGTAACCAATGTTAGCTGGTTCGAGCTCATTTTCCGGTCAAAAGCTAACTCGCCAACTCAACATTTTTGTGAATCCCGCAAGCACCCAAAAGAGCTCCCCACACAAGACCATGAGGTTTCACTAACATCGATCCAATGAGCTTCGAGCTTCCTCAAGTCGACCAACCGTCGCTAAAAGATCCACAACGCAAGAATAATGTTCATTACTGGCTTCAATCCATAACTCGTTTTCATTGCAGCAAAATATTCCAAGCCCATATCACTCGGCCCCGCATGGCTACACGCACAAAACACTAACAACCACCGTCCCGTCAGGCCTAATGCCACTCGCAATCATTTCATCAAAAAGATGCACAGCTATTTCTCCTTGCCCATGCATCCCATAGCCGCCTATAATTGCGTCAAGGAAACTAAGTTTATCTCTACCATGCCATCAAATAGCTCGGTGCTCTTCCGGCTATTAGATTTGAAAATACATGCCACATTAATCGAAAAATATGTTGACCCTTTTTCAAGAACATAGAAAGTACTCAACTAGCTATTTTAAGTTTATTATAGTTCCACAAATTAGCAACAAGAATCCAAAATTCCAAATTACCGGACAAGGTCCAAATCGGCCAATCCAAATTAGCAAATCGAAGAAAAATACATATATGAATATCCATTCACGAGACTTAAAGCAAGAAGACTTGAATCTTGGAAGATATCAAGAAATTGAAAGAAATTTGACGAAAAGAAAGAAAAGAAAACAGAAAACTTACCGGCGTTAAAGCGTAGAATTGGCGTTTGGCGTCGTCGACGTGGTTGAGGGCGAAGGCGGAATTGGCGAAGCGCAAGTAGTGTTTCCCAAGCCGGAGGCAAATGGCGGTCTATCATAGCTACGATATAACATGCATACCCTTAATGATGTCTACCCTTTTTGGGATTGCAGAGGATCAACACGATAAACAAGAAATGTCAACATAAATGAATGATGATAAAACTTGTGAAAGAAGGTGAAAATCGTCAAGGGAGAAACGTGCATACTTCGCGACCCATATCCCGTTCACTGCCGAGCTTGCCCCCAACTTATGCGGAGCTATCGGCACCAACAAAATGATGCATACGCGAATCCATGCAACTTATGTTCCGCCACTATATGAGAACAAAATATAGAATATTACTTCATTCACTTTCGCCTCGAATATACTACATTCTAATATGTTTTTCTTAGTTTTAGGAGTCGAGGATAATTGGTAAGTTCGTGTACATGGGTCAAAATAGTGTCTTGTGTGTCTTTGTATTACCACATCAAGTTTACAGATTTGTTCTAGAAGTAGTAAAACTACTTTACTCAAAGCTTGCACCCAATATTTTCTTGTCTAGTTCCCAATTTATCTTGCTCCCAAATATAGTTTCTTTTTAGACTTAAATCGCAATTTGGTCACCCTACTTCGAAAGAAAATTTATTAAGCTCACTCTACAATTTTTTTTTCTCAATTTCATCACTATACTTGGCATATCTCACGTTCATCACTCCGTCCAATTTTTTGGTTAGAAAGTTTAAAAAAAATTGTGAAACCCGAAAACACCCTTACTGAAATCACGTGTTACCCTTCTCCTTCTCTTTCTTGAAGAAGAAAGAAATTTTGCGCTCTTACTCTCCCAATGCCTAGGACAAAAGTTGTAGTGACCCGAAGTCACCATCTGCTTCTTAATCCGTATACAAACATAGCAGAGTATTTCAAACTTGTAGCGGAAAATAAATAACACCCAGATGTTTCCTTAAAAACACTTGTCTCATATATAACAAAATCTAATACATATGAATTAAAACCCAAAATTTACAACATCACTTCTATCAACCAATCACTAGGCTCGCTCTCTACCCCACCTCGCAGCTAGCCACGCTTCCGCTGCGCACTCTAATCAAATCAAACCTGCAAAACTCAAATAACGGGTGGGGTGAGCTTGTTAGCCCAGCAAGGGAGGGGATATACAATATCACAGAATAGAATGGAGATATACCATTCAAATATCACTTTGCCCATGAATTTAAACTATGGACAATAACTCATAAATCAATAAAATCATGCTCTTGGCAAATCAACGTTCAAAGAACGAAACACGGTATACATGCTCGAAGCATCAAAATATACTGCTCAATCATATATCACAGTCTAGTATACTATCGTGCTCGGGTTCAGTGGCAAAACATGGAACTCATATACATCTCAATCATTGGCTCCCAGTCCTCTGGGCAACCAACCAAACAATAACAACTGTAACGGGGCATACTGAGACCGATACACCAACTAATATCACTAAACTATTCCACATAATCATGTTTTTAACCAAATCACGATAAATCACAGTAAATCAATATAAATGCATTATTTTAAAATCCATGATAAACAAGATGGAACAATAACGAATAACACCAAATCATATTTCAAGATATGAAATATTTTAGAAACGATCATATGATAAAAATGACACAGAATCAATACTGCATAGTCTCCATTACCTCAAATCGAGATAAAATTCAATATCGAAAATTATCGGTGCAACATCATGTTTTCCGATAGAATCGATCTACACCTCAAGCATGTCGATCCTACGGAGTCGGTTCGTCAAAATACCCAAATATCGCGAACCAAATCGACATCGTACACCAAATAACAAGTCACGGTTTGTAAAGAGACGGAGGAAGGAAAACAGACGGAGAATGTTTAATGAGAGAATAAATCTCTCCAATTGATATACATATATATACCCCTTCCAAAGGCGGTCAGCCAAGAAGAAAGAAATGGATAGATACCCATGTGGGTCCCACCTTAAAACTTGCTAACTAAGAATCTCACCAATTCATCTGTGTACAATATATCAATCCAAGAAAAATGTGATACTTTATTATTAAAATCAAAATATGTATTTGTACATAATTTAATTAAGTATAATAATCATCAACTTTGACTTGGTGACTCGATTGCCGAGGACAAGCCGAGGATACGACGCAGTTTGGGTCATCGTAGATCGATTTACCAAATCGCACATTTCTTGCCTGTGAAGATGACATCTTCCTTACAACTTGTCATGTTATATATCCGGAGATCCGTAGTTTTCTTGGCTTGGTTGGGTACTATCGGAGGTTTATACCGGGGTTTTCAAAGATTGTTACTCCTTTGACTAATTTGACTCGAAAGAAGATTGACATCAGCACCAGTTCTTGCTTTACGATGGAAATGAACATTTCATTGTTTATAGTGATGCTTCCAAAGAAGGATTGGGTTGTGTATTAATGCGAGAATGGTAAAGGTCTTATGGCAAAGTTATACGGTTGAGGAAGCAACCTGGGAAAGTGAAATGAAATGAGAATCAAATACCCTCACTTGTTTGATAACCGAGGTAAGGAATTCGGCTTAAGGGGTAGAGGTGTAATAACCGAGCATCTCATTATGATTTGGTTTTCATCATTCTTCGGCACATTACGTACTGCGCTAGCTATTTTGACTTCAAAATTTTCAATTTAGATTTATATTCTTAGTCACTATGGAATCCAAGGGAGCTACAAACATGAAACGGGTGAGAAGAAAAAAACAAGAATTAAGATCTCTAAAAAAACTTTTAAAAGAAAGCAATAACAATTCAACCAAAAGTTTAAGCATAAAAGATGAAGAAGAAAGGAAAAGGAAGATCCGTCCACAACCCACGTGTGAACTTCAAGTATGCAGAGGAGGAATGTAAGGGGTGGAAGAGAAAGAGAAACTAGGGACACTCGCATTTTGTACTACAAAAACTGGATCCGTAGTCGTACCCACTCAATATGAAACATAAGGAAGGCCATAAATGATTCCAGGAACACGAATGTGCTTGAGTGACGAAATCCTCTAAAGAGATGCTTTTAAAAACTAAGTCCCCTAGACCTAATCCCATATGAATTGGCTCCCACAATCATGTCCCAACCAACCAAATGAACTTAACACCCTCTTCAAAGCCAAACAAAAAATGTATTTTATCAATTGATCTAAACTTTAAAAAAAAAATTGATAAGTAATAATGATATATAAACAAGGGGTCAACGCAGGTGATGCATCCTTTGTACACAAGAAGTATACTTAGACAAAAGAATTACTATCAGAACATTTTTCCAACATATCTACAAAAGAATCCCCTAAATTCGAATCACCCTCTGTGCACCAAAAGAAAAGAGTCCTCAAAACATTCTCCTTGATTCGAGCAATATCGGACTCAATGTTGCCGAAAACCCTACTATTTCTTCTTCGCTTATATAAAGACCACCCCCTAAACAACTCAGAATTGGACCTTGGCATCACCCACGACAATCTTACTATGAGAAACAAGTAATTCCAAACCTCTCTAGCCATCGGGGAGTGTAAAAGAAGATGATTCACTCTCTCCTCCTTTTTTCACATGTAACAACACTAGTTTATGTGAATTCTCTTTCGGGCTCTCAAGTTGTCTCCAGTCAAAATTGCTTCCCTCGCAGCCTCCCAAGCGAAGAAAGCTACCCTAAAAGGGGCCTTCGATTTCCATATTTCCTTCCAAGGAAAAGAATTTCTAACAGATCCTTCCATCTCCAAATAAAAAGATTTTACCGAGAAATTCCTACCTTTTGTCCCTCCCCAAACCGCTTTATCTTCTCCGGAACCACTACCCTTGAAGGCATATAACAGAATAATTGGAATATTAATTCCACTCTCTAATCCCTAGGAAGCTGAGTTTTCTCTTTCCAACTCTCAAGATGACCTCGACTCTTCTTTACTTCTCTTCCCCAAACTTCATCCCTGATTCGCTCACGGTAGAGGAGAAAAGGCTTGCATAAATTTTATACTTAATCTTGATTATAAGGTATAAGGGCATTTTGGTCTTTTCACAGCCCTCCATCCAAAAAACTAACAAAAGTCAAGCGCGGTGAGCTTATTGACTCAACATGACAAGTATAATGATTAAATTGAGAAAAAAAAATTTAGAGTGAGCTTAATGAATTCTCTGTCAAAGTGGGGTGACCAAATTGCGATTCAAGCCTTCTTTTTAATAGGCTTGTGCCGCTCTATTGCACTATTTTATTTTCAATTAGCACGCGAAGAATATTTGACTCTATAGTTTGGACGTGTGATATGCATCTTTCTTTTGCGGGCGAGGCTTGAGACCCACGTCAATTGTCTATGGGAACCCTAGTTATTTCTTTCAGGTTTTCCAACACATTTACCAAGCAATCACATCTGAAATCTTTTGTTATTGACACCAAAATATCGGCATATATAAAGCTTTCCTGAGTCCAACTTTAAAAACCCTTAACCTATTTTCCAGACCTGTTTAAGTTACCCCTCAAAAGGCTTGGTAAGAAAACTAATCTACCTAACATGAAAAGGATTTGTCAGTCTAAACCCACCCTCCACCATGAATAAAGTCATCAAGGATGTTTAATAAAATTCAAATTTTGCATTAAGAAGTCTTAGGTGATACTCTAAATTAAGATAGATATACCAAAAGCCACATTTGTAACATCATAAATACCAAGTCAAATTTGAGTTACTAAAGCAAAACCAATATTCAAGGATGATTATTTTTCTAATCCTAAGCAACCACCGCTTGAAGTACGAAACAATCAATGAACGAGACAATTAGTGAGCAAGACAATTAGTCACAAATTTCCATTAAAAACAAACCAAAATATGAACAATTAGGTATAAAGAACTACCTCATACGACAATCAGCAGGCAAGACAATCGGTGAGTAAAAAAGAAAATCAGCAATCGGGAAAATAATAGAATAACGAGTAACTTCAAATTTTAGTAGACTTACTTATTCGGACCCAAGAATCTAAATATCAACCTAATGCTGAAACTCCATTGACTACACCGACATGTTGAAGAAGCCCACAATATCGATGAACCTAATAATAAAAACCCAAAACATCAAAATTTTATTCGCAATTTCCAAGCCAACAACTCGCGAGATGTCGAGGGTTTTGCTATGGATTTTGTAGAACTCTTTGCAATAGAGAGAGAAATGAAATTGCAAAACAGAATGAAAATCAAATTAGGACTTAACAGATGTTTTGAAAGAGAGAGAGAGAGACAAAATCAAATTACAACTCGGAGGACTTACAGTTGAGATGAATCGGTGAATTCTCTTCGGAGATGAAAAGCAACAATCAAATTAGCCAACAATTCGGTGAGATGCTGAGGGTTTTGTAGAATTCTTGCGAGAAATCATATTGCAAAACAGAAATAAAATCAAATTAGGACTTCTTCGTGTGTGAGAGAGAGAGAGAGAGAATGTAGAGCATGTCATTACTCATATAGTGGCAACTACCAAAATATTTTGATAGCAATCACAATACATACTTCTCTTATTGGTTTAGCGACCGAAAAATACAAAAGATGCCATCATTTAAGAGATATACAAAATACAATGATACCACTATAAAAATTCAACAAATACTATCAAAATCCATATCCAATTGCACAAGAATAGGCGAGATTTGCAAAAGATGACATAATTTAAATATATCAAAACAATGAAGCAAAAACCGCATAATTTATTATGCAAATTTGATACCCCGTCCTATTGGGGTCACAGGTCCTTAATAGTATGTTTAATAAAATTCAAATTTTGCATTAAGAAGGATTTGTCTTTCTAAACCCACCCTCTACCATGATTAAACATATCAAGGATGTTTAATAAAATTCAAATTTTGCATTAAGAAGTCTCATGTGATACTCTAAATTAAGATAGATATATATACCAAAAGCAGCATTGGTAACTTAAATCATAAATACCAAGTCAAATTTGAGTTACTAAAGCAAAATCAATTTTCAAGGATGATTATTTTTCAAATCCAAAGTAACCACCGCCGTGAAGTACGAAACAATCAATGAGCGAGACAATTAGTGAGCAAGACAATTAGTGAGCAAATTTCCATTGAAAACAGACCAAAATATGAACAATTAGGTATAAAGAACTACCTCATACGACAATTAGCGGGCGAGACAATCAGTGAGCACAAAAAGAAAATTCTAATAAAAGATTTAACATAATCGACGGATTCACAGCAATAAGTGAAAATAATAGAATAACTGAGTAACTACAAATTTTAATAGACTTACTTATTCTGGACCCAAGAATCTGAATATCAACCTAATGCAGCTCAAACTCCATTGACTACACCGAGATGTTGAAGAAGCCCACAACATCGATGAACCTAATAATAAAAAACCGAGTAAAACAACAAAATTTTATTCGCAATTTCCAAGCCAACAACTCGCTGAGATGTCGAGGGTTTTGCCATGTATTTTGTAGAACTCTTTGCAATAGAGAGAAATGAAATTGCAAAACAAAATGAAAATCAAATTTGGACTTAATAGATGTTTTGAAAGAGAGAGAGAGAGAGAGAGAAAATCAAATTACAACTCGAAGGACTTACAGTTGAGATGAATCCATGAATTCTCTTCGGAGATGAAAAGCAACAATCAAATTAGCCAACAATTCGGTGAGATGCTGAGGGTTTTGTAGAATTCTTGCGAGAAATCAATTGCAAAACAGAAATAAAATCAAATTAGGACTTCTTCGTGAGAGAGAGAAAATGTAGAGCATGTCATTACTAATATATTTCACTTAAAAGGTAGCAACTACCAAAATATTTTGATAGCAATCACAGGAGATGGAGAGCGCAAATCATATATCATTATCTGCGCACTAGCAACAATGGGTCTTTAGCTCTAAAACAAATATTGATAAGAGGTTATGAACTAATCTAGGACAATAAATGGATTAGTGGAAATAGAATAGTAGACTCTTTGCATGGATCGGGGAGTGGAATATAGACTTGATAGACCATAAAAATATGTGTGCTTCGAAAACCATGGCCATGAAACCGTAAGGTAAGTGAAGAAACCTTTGTACCCATAATTCTAACAACTCTCCGTAGTCAAAACAAAATAGAAGTTCTCGTACCTACACCACACCATATGTGTAAGTATTCACCTTTCCTTTCGATTAAACTACTATCTCTATCAGTAGAAATTACATTTAAAGCCAAATTTTATGGAAAATAACAGTGTTTTAAAAATCGCTAGGCGGACGCCGGCGCGGACTAGCGCCTAGCACCTAGAACGCCTAGGCGGGCCTAGAATTAAGACATAACTACCCTTATTTTGAATTTTTAATAATTTTTCTTAATATAGCATTATTAACAAGATGAAACATAATTACCCTTATTTTTAAAAATTCTTCTCTTTCTTATTTTATTTCTCGTGTTATTATAAAAAGTCTAAAACCACAAAACCTATTATTTATTAAATGGTGAAACCAATATACTGTATTTGTCATTTAATTATACAATTTCTAATTCAATTACTTAGGGCCCAAGTGGCGATTGTTATTTTGGTGGGAGAGGTGTGTCGTGTCCACCACTCATTCTCTCTCTTTCTCCTTAGGGTCAATCCCTTTTCATTCTTAGTCATTAGTCATTCCATTCTTCCCCTCACTCCCTTTTCCTTCAATCGACAAACTCCATCCCCCTGTCTCACCTCCGGCTCCGACCAAACCCCACTACGGCCCTTCCTTCCACCTCACCTCTCTCTTTTAAGCCCCTCCCCGCTCTTCATAATTACTTCCACATCAACCTCTATTTCTTCAAACCCTAGCTGATTACATCTCAAATTAAACCTCAACTTCGAACCCTAATTAAAAGTAAAACACCCTAAATCGACATGGATGCTGATTTCTTGAACCCCGATTAAACCTCAACTTGAACCCTAATTCGAACCCAGTCCGATTTTTGGACAGCCGCTAATCCAAAAACACCATTATTTTTGGAAAACACATGCGTAAATCCTGGAAGCTGGAGAAAATGCTAAATATGCTAGCACATTGTTCAAATTGGTTGTATGGAAAGAAAGACGAGCAAACTCGGACAACTAACTATCCATAATTTGGCCTTTGCCCCAACTACTTGGCACTAGATACATGACTCACCGAACCATTTGAAAACCGTTTTGACAAATTAAATGTTACTTATGCTTCCTGAAGTTACACACCAGTAAGGAGTTCAGTTATTGCAACAGTGTAGGTTTACTGGCTAACTTTTCCCCAACAGAACATGCAAAGATAGAAGTGAAGCTAATACACATAACAAATTCACATAATTAACAAACCTGTTCTAAGTCTATTCTATATAGATCTGGAGAAGTGGCAGCACAAATCAAGTCACAGAACCAGCAATCATATGCAATATCCCTTCCCATCCTGTTCAATAAACAAACTATATAAAATATGGAAGTAGAGCTTCAAGCAATAACACACCAGAATACGGTATGGAATATTTCAAAGACCAATAAAGGTCATAAGAGCCCAAGAAGACCGTACACTCCAGAATACAGTAACATATTGAAAAAATTGATCGATGAATGATAATGAGGAGAGGGTGTGTGTGCGTGTGTGCAAGGAGAGAGAATTGATCGGTGAAGAAGATGAGAAGAGTGTGTGTGTGTGTGTGAGAGAGAGAGAGAGAGAGTGTGTATAAGAAAGAAGATTAGAGAGAGAGAGAGAGAAATATCCGGCACCATATGATTAGAGAGTGAAATAAGGGTAATTTGGACATTTTCAAACAAAATTAGACAGAAATTCTAATGTTAACGGGGAGAGGGGGGATTGTAACCACAAAATGGAACATGTAGGACCACGCTAATTCGTTTTGAAATGGTAGAACCAAACAAAAATTACCATGAAAGTCGAGGGACCAAAAACTTAATTAAATCTACTATTTTTTTATAACTAGTTTATGAAAAAAATTATAACATATATATTTTTAAATTATCATTATTAATTATTGACTTGTTCGTCTTTTGCTCACACTAATGTTCTGGGAACCAATATGCTGTAGCAGTATGTATAAGGCTCTAGAAAGGACAACACCAACGAAAGATCCATGGTACGTATTGGCCTTAGTTCAATATGAGATTGTGATCAGCCATTTTTTCTATTGTGTATTATCTTTAAAATATCTGCAAATTATGAGATTGAATCTTTAAAATATTCTTGTGGATCGAACGGTGAAACAAAGCTGCCATCTTTATAGGGTTTTTAAGATTATTGAGGTGAGTTCTCTTTTAATCACACACAAATAGAAGAAAAGGGTATCATATTTTAGTTCATCTGTGGATGTTTTGAAATCAGATTCTGAGTGTTAGAATTTGGCTTAATTATTTCACTCAAGTAAGACTTGCTTTTTTGTTGATTGTTGAAATTTATCCTAGGATTGAAATTGGGTATAGGATTGGGGATAATTTAGAGTATTAGGCTTGCTTGAAATTGGATTCTGCTTGTTGGGATTCAAGAATTTGCCTTCATATTTTTTATACCAAAGACCTTCTCCTTCCCCTCCGTATGAAGCAAAAAAGATCATGAGGGTCTGTGATGTGTGTATGTGCTAGAGAGAGAGTGTGAGCGAGAGAGAGAGAGAGAATTATAAGGAACACAAAGCAGCAATAGACTAAATTAATGTTGTTTTTTGTTTTTTATACGACAGTGATGGACTAAATCAATGGCAAGCATGTCTTAGGGGTGAAACGAAAAGGGACTTAATAAATACCAATTAAACATGTTATTTAATTACCTCATGTTGAATAGCCCGTTCAACCCAACCTAAAACTCTGCCAAGTTGCGAATTGATCCAACGGAGCACCAGGGTTCCGGATATAGTTTCAATCTGGTACAAGAGACAAAGTGATAAGGCATATAGAATTACATTATTCAGTTATTATCTTTAAAAAGCTTAGTGCATTAATTATTGTTGTAGTCAGTGTTGCAAATGTTTGCTTACTTTATTAAATCAAATTTAATCTTGTAACAGCTACTCATATGTTCCGTAACACACAGACTTCAGATTTTATCCCACTTATCTCTAAACAATTCTTTCAGGTTGGTGTGGAGAAATACGGGATGTAATTTTCTCGATAGTGGAAGAGTGATGTGGTTTACCGTGTCAAAAGACGCGGTTCTGATGGAGAGGTGTGGCTTTATCTCTATCTTCATGTGATTAGTTACCTATGTATGTGTATAATGAAGGGGTAACTTTGAAGCCAACTCAAAGTTTCTCTTGCCCAAATGACACAATGTTTAATCGAAATAAGTAGATGCTTTTTCTATTTTAACTACACGAGAGGGTGTTCTAGTAATTTCTGCATCATAGAGGTAGTTGTTTTGACATCTTATTTTGGATCCACTTTAGTGTAGTACTCCCTTCGCCCTATTCTAGGAGTCCCTTTTCTCTTCTACATTTTACCTGTAAGAGAGTCTATTCTCTTAATTAAGAGCTTTGATAATATAGTAACTTTTCCCTCATCCATAAATTAAAGGAAAAAAAAAGGCTGGGGTAGGGTAATTTTACAATAATCACTCTTGAGGGAAATAATGTATCTCTCAAAACGTTTGACTTTTAAAATGGACTTTCTAGATTGCCAAAAGTAACTTGGAAAAATAACAAAAAAAAATGTCCCTCAACTCTTTCTAGATTCCAGATTTGGCAGCTTATAAACCCTACTCGAGCCGGCCAGTCTAATTGTATCTCCCTCTTTGAGTTCAACCAAGATCCCTGGTTCAATCTTTTCCCCGAAACCCAAGTTACATGAACTTGAATTACAAATAGCCACAATTATAATAACTAATAATTAGACGGTATAAAGAAAAAACTATCCATTGAGAGAGAGTGTGTAAAATTCAATATCACGAAGAATTCATGAGTGAGGGAAATTACCGGAGGGCAAATCAATGACCATTTCTGACAAAGGCAACGATCAGATCTTCCAATGCCCTAAGAGAAGGGGTCAATTCGAGCTCGATCCGTCCGTGCAGAATTGTCATTTCTCCTTCTTGGCTTTGTCTGTCCGGCCCCCTTCTTTTCTATTGGTGACAGCGGCCCACCAGAATCGAACTGGACATAGACGGATCGAATCTTAGGTGATGAGAACTCAAAGGCGCCACTATACCTACCCCGTCTCCGTCTAGAATGAGAGAGAGAAGAGCGAGAAGAGAAGAGAGAGAGGAGAGCGAGAAGAGAAGACGAGAGGGTTTTCTGTTCGTCTGAAGTGAAAGGAGCGAATTGGGTTTTCTGCGTACAATTGGAAAAGTCGAACGTTGCTAGTAGCGTCTTACTTAGTAGCACTACTTAGAGCATCAGCAGTGGTTTTTTTTTTTTTTTTTTTTTGAGAGTTGCTATTTGAACCCACACTTTTGCTTAGTACACCCACCAACATAATTTACAAAAATGTCATTATAAATTTAGACTTAAATACCCTTATTGTTACTAAGTACACCCCACCCCTTTTTTATCTAATTTCAATAATACTTAGTACACTCCCCCAAGATTTTAAGTACACCCCTAATTTTGAGCGTCATTTTCTTCCTCAGGTTCATTTTCTTCCTTCTTCCGACTTCCATCCTACTTCAAACCCTAAATTCCACCTAATACATCCACATTGCTGCTAACAATGGAAAAACCAGTAAAAGGGACCAATTATGTAAGTATTTCATCTCATTTCATGTCTTTAATTGCAATTTTTCTTCAATTTTTTCGAGTTTTCCTGGGTGTCGTGTTCGGCAATGAATCGTAGAACATTAGACAGACTGTTCGGCACCCTTGCCGAACATGTTCTAGTTAGTCCGGCTGGTACTAACCGAAATTCCTTGAAGTAGATCGGCAGGGGTACCGAACACTTTATTATATGTTCGGTATGGGTACCGAACGGTTGTAATGTTGCTTAGCAGGGGTACCGAACATTCACCTTTGTGTTCCATGGGTAGCTACCGAACAGTATGTTTGTTTATTTGTTAATTAAGTCTTGTTATTGTAATTGTTAACAGGATTCGAATACGATGTCTTCGGAGGACAGTGTGATTGCCGTGCCTTGCTTGTTGCCGTGGGTTGATGTTGCCGTTGTTTGCGATTGCCGTTTGTATGCGTGGGTGTGAACGGGTCTTTCAAACAAGGGTATAAAGGGTGTGGGGGTGTACTTAGCAAACAAGGGTATAAGGGTATAGGGTGGGGGTTTACTTAGCAATATTTTCAATATTTTGTGATAAATATTATGAATGGTATAATTGGTAATTAGGGTGGGGTGTACTTAGTTTTTTGAGGGATTGAAAATAATGGGAGGGTGTACTTAGTAAATGGGTGTACTAAGTAATTTTGTGGGTTCAAATAGCAACTCTCTTTTTTTTTCCCACCTTTTTCCATCCAAAAAAAGCCAAAAAAAAAAAAAAGGTTTTTATCGTTGTGCAACATTTTGAGCAGCTTTGTTGTGTTTGTGTGTGTGTGTGTGGGGGGGCTGTGGGGTTTTCCGGGGAGAGAAAGCTTTTTTTTTTTTTTTGTTAGGTCTCTACTGAATAGATATTCGATCTATAACCCACCTTGAAAGAAATGGAGACACTCCATCTTCAATTTTTAGCCGTTTCTTTTGGTCAGCTACTGTCCATTTCTTTTCCTTGACAATTCTAGCCCTTTTTTTAATTAGCCGTTGCAAAATGGCAAAAAGAAAAATCTAACTATAAATACATCTTTAATTTTTTCGTTTAATTCAATCTTCTTCTCTTCCAAATAACAAAATATGGATGAAAATAATTTCAATCTCTCAAGAAATTTCTTTGCTTTTCAAAATATTGATAAAAATTCTAGTTCACAAACTTCTCACACCCGTCCCAATTCTTAACATTTTCAATTTTTTCCTCCTACACAATCGAATTTTTAAAATTTTCCTTATGTTCCACAATATCCTCAAAATTTGCCAAATTTTCTAAGTTTTCAAAATGTCCCTCGAGCTCCATTTTATCCTTGCCCACCCAAATAGTGGTCAGACACAACAAACCCATTTGGGATGTCAACCAATTTTTATACTAATCCACTAACACAACCAATCTTTATGCCTTCAAACGAGTCAAGCAGGACTAGTATTGATGCCTCGGGTAGCGATAAAGAGCCTGTAACACCGTCTTTAATTCAAGAGTCTCAATTTTCACCATATTTCGCACAAATAGGGCTCGAATATATTACCCTTGATAGAGATGTCGATGTGAGCAATGAAGTTGGTGCAAGTGACATCCAACAAAAAGCTGATCATACAAATTGGTTAATGGAAGAAGAAAAGATGCTTGCTATAGCATGGGCTACTATAAGTATCGATCCAGTGATTGGCAATGATCAAAAAAATTAAGCTTTCTGAAAACGTATCACGGAGTACTACAATAAGCATAGGTCCGTTGGATCTGTGGAGAGAATCACAAGTAGAGTTAAGTTACATTTTTATTAATTTTATTCGCAGGTAAATGAGTTTTCAGCATACTATACTAATTTTTACACCAATCGTCCAAGTGGTTAGAGTGACGAGATGATACTTGAGAAGACGCATGAACAATGGAGGAACAATAATTCCAAAAAACTCAAAGATCTTCAAGTACGAACATGTGTGGAAAATCTTAAGAGATTGTGAGAAATTTGTTCCACAGCCTCCTAATCATCGTGCTGCAAAAAAGACGAGGACATCGGAATCAGGGACATACACATCTTCATCTAACCCGGATACGAGTGATGATCTTGACGACTACGAAGTTCGTGCCCGTCAAATAGGGCAAAAGTGATGAGAACTGTGGTTCGAGCCAAGACTCAAGGCCCAAGTCAAGTGAACCAATTCTAATAGATTGGGTTCAAAGTCACGCAAGCCCATTCGAGGCCCAAGAGGAGGAGTTCATGCATGTTCTTGAAGCTCTCATGGCGCTTGTGCACTCAATCAAGGCCAAGACAACTCAAGGCAGTGAAGGACGGATCATATGTGTGTTGGAGAGGGACATTTGCATGAAGGACGAAGTTTCTGGCGACAGAGCGATCACTCTGTCTCTTCTAAAAGCGATCGTCTTGGATTCTGTCTAGAAAGCGATCGCCCTGTCTCAAGAGGAAGCGATCGCCCTAGACTCTGTTTGGAAGGCGATCGCCCTGGGACGTTTTAAAGCGATCGCCCTATGCCCAGAATATGCGTGGCGCGCTGTTTGACAAATTTTTATCAGTTTTGGTAACTTTAGGATATTTTAGGTATTTTTGTTTCCTAATAAACATTTCCTAGGTTTAGTTGGATTGTTAGGCCTATATAAAGGCTTCTTTTCATTGTAAAACATTAACTTTGATATTGATTAAATTGAGATTGAGTTTTCACAATATTGTGAGCTTTTGAGAGATTTCTTGGACTAGAATTCTCAAACCCTTGAACTTATCAAGTTTATTGAGCTGCAAGCTTGTGGCGTTCCGTGATCTTGGTTCCTAATCAATTGCGATTAGTGGGTTGAGGTTGCACCCCAAGGTTCTAGGGATTAAATCTGCCCTAGGGTTGAGGAAAGCTCCCTATCTTCGTTTCAATCCGTTGTTTTCTAGTTTTTAATCCGCGTTCTTGGTTGGTTCCGCTTTGTCAGGATCTTGGAATCACATCAGTTGGTATCAGAGCAACAAAGAGGTAACCAACGATTTCGTTCTAGCGTTTTTCATAAACTTCGTTTTCATCTTTCCTATATTTCATTGGATTCATAGTTTTCTTCTTTCCTTCAAAATTTTTCAGCAATCTAGTTTCTTTCTTTCCAAACCCTATTTAAAAAAAAAATGAGAATTATTATTGCTCCGAAGAAAATTCCTTGAATCAATAAAATCAAACGCTTGATCAAGAAGCTGCAAAAAGTCAAAAAAATAAATTGAAGGAGTCGAAATTATGGACAAAAAAAAATTAGGGTTTTGGGAAAATTGCTTCAAAGTTGTCACTTGCACTAAAGTGGTATTTTTAGAATACTTCCATACATCCATCTTGTCCATCAAACCTTTCCAATATCCATAAAATTCATTATTTTCTTGCTTTCATCGTGAAATTGCATCTCACTTTGAAAAGTTTGCCAAAAAAAAATCTAAACCCTAGATTGTATTGTTTTAGTTCCAACTCGTAACGTTTTCAAAACTTGCACTCCATATTGATAATTTCGTGGGTAAAAGAATTTCTCCAAGAAATTAGAGTGTGTGTGTGAGAGAGTTTATACACGAGCGAATTGTGAGTTGGTAATGATGCAGCTGGGGAAGGTCAGGACAACCCAATTGAACGAATTGTCCGGTTGATGGAATCTCAACGCGATTGGAATCCCGTCAGTTGATGGAGGATATTATTCAACAGTTGGCTAGATTGGAAGAAAGAGGGGAAGCACAACCTCAGAAGAATTCACCTCGATTCCAACCGAGGAGGGGGAGGTATGTGGATGATGAGGATGAGTGGGTAGAGAGAGAGTATGAAGATGATCGGAGACGAGATAGGATGGGAGGAGAGAGGATGAATAACCCACGGCAAGAACGAGGAATCTTCAACATAAAAATGAAAGTTCCTCCTTTCAAGGGTAAAGCTGATCCGGAGGAGTACTTGGAGTGGGTTTGGAAAGTTGAGGTGTTATTCGGTTGTAATAATTATACGGAGGCTCAAAAAGTCAAACTTGCCTCTTTAGAATTCACTGAATATGCTAGTGTGTGGTGGGAACAACTAGTAATCAACCGTAGGAGGATTGGAGAGGGTCGTATTAACACGTGGGAAGATATGAAACGTGTTATGCTCAGGAGGTTCGTCCCAAGCTACCACCATCGAGATTTGTTGAGGAAGGTTCAAAACTTGACCCAAGGGAGCAAATCGGTGGAAGAGTATCATAGGGAGATGGAGATGGCTCTTACTCAAGCCAACATTATTGAGGATGATGAAGCAATGATCTCTAGGTTCATCAATGGCCTAAATAGAGAGATTGCGAATATAGTCGAATTGAGGGAGTATGAGGAGATGGAGGAAGTCGTCCATGCCGCCGTCAAGGTAGAACGACAACTTAAGAGGAGGGGTACCTTTACTCGAGGTTATAATTCTTCTTCGTCATTTCAAACCCCTAATAAATCCAAAGTCGAAGGGGATAAGGACCCAAGTGTTACACCTACCAAGTCCTTTGGGGAGACTTCTAGGGGTAAGGAAATTGATAAGGGAAAGGGTGTTGAATCCAATACACCTAAGTTAAGGGAAATTGTTTGTTTTAAGTGCAATAGGAGGGGTTATATCACATCTCAATGTCCTAATAAGAGAATTGTAGTTCTTCGTGGGGGAGAGTATTACTCAGAAGAAGACAAGGATGAGGGTGTGGTAGATATTGAAGAAGATGATACAGATATCGCCACACCGCATGTGGGAGGCTCTTGTGGTGAAAAAGGTATTGAATATGCAAGTGAAGGAGCAATGTGATCAACAAAGAGAACATCCCTTCCATTCTCATTGTCTCATTCAAGGGAAGGTATGTGATCTTATCATTGATAGTGGAAGTTGCACGAATGTTGTGAGCACTGAAGTCATTGAAAAATTAAGTATCCCTGTTGTAAGACATGCACAACCTTATAAACTGCAATGGCTTAATGATTGTGGCGAGATCAAAGTATACAAACAAGCCTTGATTTCTTTCTCTATTGGAAGGTATACGGATGAGGTGATGTTTGAGGTGGTCCCCATGCAAGTGGGTCATGTGCTTTGGGTAGGCCTTAGTAGTATGATAGACATATGATACATGATGGGTTTCTTAATACCTATATTGTGAAGCATGATGGCAAAATCACTACACTTGTATCTCTAACACCTCAACAAGTGTATGAATTCAAGGTCTTAAAGAACAAAGAACATGAGGCTAGTGAGAATGAGCGGAAAAATAAAGAGAATGGTGGGAGAGAGTTGAGAGAAACCCAAGTGGAGACGAAAGAAAGAAAGATGGAGGTAAAAATAAGAGGGTGGAAATACGAGGGATTGAGGAAGACAAACAAATAGTTGAGAAGACGTATGGCATTGAGAGAGCAAAACCAATTGTTTTTGCTAAACCTAGTGAGGATATGAGGGCGTTGCGGACGAATCAAAGTGAGATCGTTCTCTTTTTCAAGGAGAGCTCTTTTTATGCTAACATTTCACCTCAATTTTCTATTCCATGTGTTGTCACTTCTCTGGTTTTCGTTGACGTGTTTCTGAAGTAAACAAGAAAGTTTTGAGATTCAAATGGGGCTATGAACCGGGTAATGAGATTGTTGTAGTCCACACACTTTCTCAAAGGTTTGTCTTACTTTCTCTTTTGGATACTAAGTTATTGGGCTTCAACAACAATGAGAATTTACATGTTGATTCCCATAACTTTTGTGGAGAGCTTGGATCTTATAGAAAATGTGGTTGCATTCAGTCTCCTAAGCATGTGGAGGATTTCTTGTTTCATAACATTGTGGACCTACCTCGCATGCCTAGAATGTGCTCTTCTTTGAAGCTAATTTTATTTTCTTCTAGTACTCTTGATCATCTTGCTTTGTGTTCGTTGTTGAGTTTACATGTCGTTGAATCAAGGATCATGGTAGATCATGCATCCGCCAATATTTTCGAATAAACTTGAATGGTAAGTTGCATGTGAGAGTATATTTTTCTATTGCTGATTTGCATCCTTTTGATGTAGGTGATTCGAGGACGAATCCTTTCGACGGGAAGGGAATGATGAGAACGTGGTTAGAGCCAAGACTCAAGGCCCAAGTCAAGTGAACCAATTCTAATCGATTGGGTTCAAAGTCACGCAAGCCCATTCGAGGCCCAAGAGGAGGAGTTCATGTATGTTCTTGAAGCTCTCATGGCGCTTGTGCACTCAATCAAGGCCAAGACAACTCAAGGCAGTGAAGGACGGATCATATGTGTGTTGGAGAGGGACATTTACATGAAGGATGAAGTTTCTGGCGACAGAGCGATCACTGTCTCTTCTAAAAGCGATCGCCTTGGATTTTGTCTAGAAAGCGATCGCCCTGTCTCAAGAGGAAGCGATCGCCCTAGACTATGCTTGGAAGGCGATCACCCTGGGTCGTTTTAAAGCGATCGCCCTATGCCCAGAATATGCGTGGCGCGCTGTTTGACGAATTTTTATCGTTTGGTAACTTTAGGATATTTTAGGTATTTTTGTTTCCTAATAAACGTTTCCTAGGTTTAGTTGGATTGTTAGGCCTATATAAAGGCTTCTTTTTCATTGTAAAACATTAACTTTGATATTGATTAAATTAAGATTGAGTTTTCACAATATTATGAGCTTTTGAGAGATTTCTTGGACTAGAATTCTCAAACCCTTGTACTTATCAAGTTTGTTGAGTTGCGGCTTGTGGCGTTCCGTGATCATGGTTCCTAAGCAATTGCGATTAGTGGGTTAAGGTTGCACCCCAAGGTTCTAGGGATTAAATCGCCATAGGGTTGAGGAAGCTCCTATCTTCGTTTCAATCCGTTGTTTTCTAGTTTTTAATCCGCGTTCTTGGTTGGTTCCGCTTTGTCACGATCTTGGAATCACATCAAAAAGGCAGCAAATAAGAAAGGAAAATCCAAAGCCAAAGAGAGCAGAATTGATGAAGACAAAGATTGGCAAGATATAAAAAAATTTCATAAGCAAAAACTGGCTTTGAAAGAAGCTGAGGTCCTTCATAAGGATTATGACATTCTTATGAAGGATACTAGTGAGATGACATCTGCCCAACTTTCCATGCATGAGTAAATATGTGAAAAGATTAGAGAGCGGCTTGGTATGATGTAGACACGGTATGTTGTTGTGATCGTAGTGTTTCCATTTTTATGTTCTTTGTGATCGTAGTGTTTCCATTTTATGTATTGTTGAATTTATGTAATCAACTTCTTAATTAATGAATAAAATTGATGTCCTTTAAAATTAGCGTTGGAAAGTAGCTATAAATACCGAAGGAAACAAGAATCCTCCATTCAACCAACATTATCATCTCCACCAAAAATACCTCCTATATTCATTCCAAATGTCTCAACATCCAAATCGCTCTAAAAGAGAAGAAATTCGTGAATTCTGGATGAATCAATTCAAAGATGATGTTGAAGATGAAGATGAGAGAATAATGGTCCAACGTTTTGAGCAACGAAGAGGCATTTCAATCGAGATCATGAAGCAGACACATTAGGCTTTTCAATGATTATTTCTTTGATGCGCCAAGATATCACAATGACAAATTCGACGTCTTTTTGTATGCAAAGAGATTTATTTCTTTGTATAGTTAACGCATTGGAAAATCGTTATCGATATTTCCAATAAAGAGTCGATGCAACAGGAGAAAAGGTCTATCGCCATGCAGTGCACGGCTTATTCGACAACTAGCGTATGGAGCCCCCGCGATCATTACGATAAGTATCTACGGTCTGAAACAATTGCTATCGAGTGCTTTAACAAATTCTACCAGGGTGTGAAGGAATTTTTTTGTGAAAAATACTTGAGAAGGCTGAATGCTACCGACATCCAAAGCCTGCTTGAAATGTATGAACAAAGACACGACTTTCCTGGTATGTTAGGCAGCCTTGATTGTATGCATTGTGAATGGAAGAATTGTCTCGTCGCTTGGAAAGGTCAATATATGCGAGGCGACCATGGGGTCCCGACAATTATACATGAAGCGGTTGCGTCTGTAGACTTGTGGATATGACATGCCTTTTTTGGGATCGCAGGATCCCGTAATGATATCAACGTGCTTAATGAATCAAATTTATTTAACAATGTCTTACGAGGATGCACCGAGGTTAATTTTAGTCAATGACACAAATAATACAAAAGAATATTATCTAACAGATGGGATCGTCCGAATGGGCTACTTTCGTCAAGAGCTTTCCTTTCCCAGGTGCAAAGCGAAAGATGTTTAAGGAACGACAAGAGGGTGCGAGAAAGGATGTCGAGCGAGCATTTGGGGTGCTCCAATCTCGTTGGGCAATAATTAAAGGACCGGCACAATTTTGGTACAAGGAACAGCTGAGGGATATTATGCATACATGCATAATTTTGCACAATATGATTGTTGAAGATGAGGGCGATGCAAGTAGTCAATTGGACCGATGATGAAGTCGATAATTCAACACAAGTATTTCAAGGTCCTACCCAAGAGTTTCAAGAATATCTTCAAAAAAAATTTGAGATACGTTCTAACGATATGCATCATCAACTTCGAGCCGATTTAGTTGAGCATATTTGGGCGCGTTACGATCATGATGAATGAAAACCTTACTATTTATTAATTACGAAGCATTTCACTTTTTTATATGTATTTTATGAATTATTTGTAGTAATTAATTGCTTAATGTTGTACTCCTTTTTAAATTTATAAAATTTCAATAATATTGCTCAATAAATAAAAAATATAAATATATTTATAAATATAATATATATATTCATTAATATAAAAATGTAACTAAGAAAAATATATTTACTACACATTATATATAAAATAGTAGGGGTGAGCACCGGCCCATCGGCCGTCAAGCCCGCCATGCCCAATGCCCGCAAAGCCCGTGCCCGTGGGCCAGTACATAGTGCTGGGCCTTAGATAAGTGAAAGCCCGCGGTCTCGGGCATGACTGGGCTCTCCAATCCTTCCTGCCCGTTAAGCCCAGCCCGGCCCATCTTTTACTAAAACTACGTCGTTTTATAGTAAGTATATATAAAGTCTAATTCTTTTTGGTTGCTATAATAATAAAGTTTCAATAGTTGGATTTTTTTGGTACTGTTTATTAATTTATTGTAATTATTTTGATCCACTTCAATGTTAAATCGGCATAGTTTTGAAAAAGTATAAGTTAGGTGCAATAGTTGATTTTGATTTTTGGAGTAAATATTTATAAATTGTGTATGTTTGACCTTTACTTGTGTCCATCAATTAGATTGGGATAAAGAAACACTTGAAATTTGACCTGTTATTTTATTTTTCTTTTGTTCTTCATAGTTCATATTACATAATAAAATGTTTGAATTGAAAAATAGAGTAATAAATTGTTGAGTAAACTGTCTTGTTTTTTGTTTTTGTCTTAAATGATTTATTTGTGTTTTGTTTTTTTTTTCTCAGAGATGGATTGATGGGCTAAAAATAATTTAAAGCCCAAACTTTAATAGGTATAAAATTTTCAAAACAAAACATTTAATTTGTAAGCCCGCTAAGCCCGAGCCCGCCCAATGCCCGTTTAAAGCCCACACAAGCCCGTTGATTTAAGCCCGCACAAAGCCCGCTATGTTGGGCTTTTGAAATTGAAGCCCGCAACTAAATGGGCTTATACCGGGCTTTGCCAAAGCCCGCGTGCTTTGGGCCCATGCACACCCCTATAAAATAGATATTATGTATATAATATATTGAATATATATATATATATACATATATATATATACATATATATATATATATATGAAGAGTAAAGTGGTATAAATAAAGTGGAACCCGTAAAAAAGTTGTTCAGAGATTTTTTTATAGTGGATTGAGGTTTGAGATTTTAAGGTTTTTAGGTAGAGATGGTGTGGTACGTGGGGGCCACAAAAAAGCTCAAATTTTGAGTTCTACCGTTGTGGATGCTCTTAGATTAAGAATTTATAATTTAGCGCTCCTAGATAGAAAAATTTACTTAGCACTACTAGATTAATTAATAATTTACAATTTAGAAGAAAAAAAACAAAAACACTGTAAGTATTTTTTACCATTATACTCGAAACAATCTCTCTCTGAAAATGAAATCTGATCACGCCAAAAAGGATTGTGTGAACGTGTCTGGTCCACGTGTGTAGTCTAGTAGGATTTCGGCTCTGTGTTGCAGGGATTGCCCTTGAAGTATAAACTGCTTGAAACCTGTGATCAACAAAGAACAGGGGTGCCGGGTTGTCCCAAAGAATAACCCTCAGGCGTGAGAATTAGCAATACTTCGTAGGAGAGGTAAAGCTAAGAAAGTATGTAAGCAAGTAATTTGCATGTACCTTATGAGGCCTGTTGAGGGTGCTTTTTATAGAGAGATGTATCATAATCCTGGTTGGATTCGGAATAGGGGCGATATGATCCCCATGTCTTTCGGAATACGTTCGTTTATGTGCTTAGGACTGATATGTAGAGAATTATAGCAGGACTCTTCCCAGGTGTGATGTGATTTCGTATAGGACACTGCTTTGCCGAGCTGAAGGGGCTATATCGAGGTCGGCCTGGTATGTCCCCAGGTCGCTCGATGTTGTCAAGGTCGGCCTGGCATGCGCCAGGTCGCTTGATGTTGGTGAGGTCAACCTGGGATGTCCTCAGGTCGCACTGTGGGTCCCTGTGTCAGCGTACTGAGAGAGTATACTGGTGAGGTGAGCGACCTATCGTATTGTGATTTTCAGGTCGTCATGTTCGAGATGGCCTATGTCACCTCGACACTTGCCAATTGGAGCCTATGAGGCCGCGATATCTCCCACGTGTTCAGCTGAAGGCTGAAGTCGTTTAGTAGCCCCCTACTTCTCAAGGAGAGGATTTATCCTCGAGGTGTGAAGTAAAGATTCGTTGCATTGAGCTGACTGGTTCTCGCGAAGTTTCCAGATTCTAGTTTGACTTCGTACTTTCCTTGGGAAACGTGCACATTTAATGGGTGCGAGATCGGGTCGGGACGGCGCGTCCCTTCAATTTTAAAATTTTTGGTAGTTGATGCTTTTGCTCCAAAACGACGTCGTTCGAGGATCCGCGTGTTTACGTGTCGACCCGGCCACTCCGGATCCTCTATATAAGTGATGCCCTCACTGTTCATGCTTATTTTACCAGAAGCTTCCATCTCCTCCGGCGACAAGGCGATTTTCGGCGTAATCATCCGTTTTCCAACCGTTTGATTCCCTTTCACTCGCATTTCCTTGCCTCTTCAGGACCCTAGGTTAGTTTCCCTTGAGCCCTTCTCCATTTGTCACCTGTTTTTCAGTTCATTTGCCTACTTTATCTCTTCGTTGGGTAATCGGTCGGATTCTGGGTAGAATTCCGGCGAGTTTGAATTTTTAGGGTTCCGGTGAATTTAGCCTTCCGTCCAGGTCGCACTGTCTAGGTCGAACTGTTTAGGTCAAACTGTCTAGGTCGTATACCCTTTCTTTCAATCATTTTCCCTTCGAGTTCTTCTTCCTCGTGTTCCCTATCTGTGAACATGAGAATCAAACGTGCCAACAAGGGCCCCATGTTTGCCAGGCCGCAAAAAGGCTATGCCATATATAAGACCGAGGATGGTAACTGGAAAGTTGTATTGCCGAGCGAAGCCAAAGAGTTGTTGACCTCGTGGGGTGCCAACCTGGACGGCTTAGTCGTCCCTCCCGACGATCCCTATAAGGTCGACGACATACCCTTCGGAACTTCGATGAGGAACATCGAAAAGTATGATGTGGCTATGTTTGGCCTGTTGTATTTGTACTTTGATGAGCACCGGGTAGTTAGTAAGGTCGCAGACCTTCCGGGCTACCACCTCGGCGTTGTCGACCTCATTTCTTGACGCCATCATGTTTTGCGAGCTTTTGAAGTAAGAAGAGGAAGGTTAAGGCGATGTTGAGGCGGGGTGTTGCAAAGCGTGCCTTTTGGGATTGGAGAAATAAGATGACCATTGTCGATCTGGGCGTGTGGACGGCGAAGTACCCGTGTAATTTTGATGATTATCGTGGGCATGTTCCAAACCCAGAGCTTGGTCTTCTCGATATGAGAAATATGCGAAGTTGGGTTGGCTTTTACATGAGCTTCTTCGAGCTGGGCCTTCGACTTCCTTTAGACCCCTTCATCTGTGAATTCCTTGACGTCACCTCGACTGTTCCCCTTGACCTTACCTGGAATGCCATGAGAATCCTTATCTATTTTACTGCGAGCACACGTGTTCTTGGATTCGAGCCGACCTTGACCCTATTCTGTCACTACTTCCACCTCGATAGAAATAATAATCGCCTTCAAGCTAAGAGCCAGAACTATCGAGTGAAGTTGTTTTCTGATCCCCTGGGCAAGGTTTCGGGCTGGGCTGATAAGGTGATCATGGTTGAAAGTCGGCTTGGATGGAATTTTGCGGTGTCGACCGAAGAGCCCTACACCCTGGTTCATCATACCGACCTCGATGAGTATGATAGGTCAGCTAAACAGGCCTTGGAAGCTCCTTTTGGCGTACGGGGTAGTACACAAGTTCGGTGCTATGACTGGAGGAGGATAGTTCAGGATGAGAACCTCCTCGTCGTTGCCGGGCTGTCCCCGTTGAAGGTTAACGAGCTGGAGCTAATGTGTACCTTTTCGCCCTTTGAGAGTTTCCCGGGGTGGATTCTTCATAAGGACTTTGTGCCTCACCAGCATTGCCCGGGCTGTCACACAGATCCGGAGAGGGGTTGTATCTATAAATGAGTTTCTTAATGTACTCTCTTTGCAAATTCTTCTTTCTTTTATGCATATATGTTTTTTCAAGTGCTTGACCTTTTTATTCTTCTTGTGCAGAGATTGAGGATGTAGATGCAATGAGGAGGAGCTCGAGCCGGCGAGCTCAAGCGAAGTCGGAACGATCTGAGCAACTTGGTCGAGCTCGCGTAGCTACGACCTTAGCCGGGACTGCCGACGTACTTCTTACCATTGCCCTATCGTCTGATAAGGGTAAAGAAAAGACGTCGGGCTCGAGAGCTCCTACGAAGCGATCCCTGTCCACATCGGCTTCCGCATCCGTTAAGAAATTAAGGGTCGAAGAGCCCGCTAAAACTGTTGAGCTGTGGTGCTCGTTGAGTACGTTCGTCCTGGGCCTGACGAGTTTGCTGAGCCTGCTGTTACAAAGCAAGCTTCTCCGATTGGGAGCGTTCGAAGTGTAACCAGCCCTTCGATCGAAGTGCAATCTATCCCGAGCTCGGCGACTCCCGTTTAAACTGGGCCATGTTGAGTCCGGGCACCCTATCCCTTGAGTTGGGAAAGAAGGCCGTGCTGGATATTGCCGATGAGTCAGTGTGCGAAACTTTTGATGACTGCTCGACTTCTCGTCTGGCTAGCATTCTGGGAGTCGACCTTACCCATGTGAGCTATTATTCACTTAATTTCTTTTACATATTTTTAGTCTTCATGTTCTGACTTATTTTTCCTTTGGTAGTTTGCTGCAAGCATTAAATCGTTTGCGAACAGGCTGGCTCAGGCACATAAAGACAGGCGCGAGGCTACCAAGCTCATTATTGAGTTCGAAAAGGAAAAGTTGGAGAGTGTTATCAAAGCCGAGCTCGCATAGCTGAGCTCGAGGTGCGGCGCCAAGGCCCAAGAAGACATCGAGCCGAGTCAAAACCGGCCGCGAACAAGGTAGAAGAAGTAAACCGTGTTGCCAAACAAGCTAGCCGAGCCGCCAAGAGGCTGGTCAGCTTAAGGACGAGCTGGCCGTGGTCGTAGTTGAGCGAGCCCGACTTCGTGCCGAGTTGAAGTCTGCTCGGGAGATGCTCACCGCCTGGGGAGCTGACTAAAACAAAGTTAAGCTTTGAGGGCAGGATTAGCGAGCTGGAGAAACAACTGGCCGAGTCGAGGAAGGCGACGAGCTCGAGCATTGCTGTTACTGAATTCAGGAAGAGTTCGTCCTATATGGACGAAATTCTTTCTTATTATGATAAAGGCAAAACCCAAATTATACGTGTTGCGGCGGCCTGTGGCGTGTCTCTTCGCGATTTAGTGAAGTGGGGGAATGCCGAGTTAAAGAGAGATCTTGCACGAAAAGGCCATGAGCTCGTGCCGTATCAGGCCGAGGAGCTGGAGTTGATTGCCAGAAAAGATGATGAGTCAGGTCGCGAGCCCTGGGTTCCCCCCACTCCCTTCGATAACAATATCCCCTATTTACTCGACGCCCTGGATGATGGCGATGAGGTCGACTTCGACGGGGACTTCAAGCTTGGTGAGTTCGAAGGGACTAAGTCAAATCAAGACGAGCATGCCTGTTCTGTTCACGAGGCTGAGAGCCGTGCTAATCCTTAGTTTACCCAGCTGCGTCGGGCTTAATTTGGCCTGATGTGCCTTGTAATTCAAACAATTTTGTTTTGTATTTTTGCCTATCCGGGCTTGTAAACAGATCAATTTGTAAATATAAGCATGAGTTGTCTGTCTCAATTTTGCTTATTTTACTTAGTATTTTTGCACAAGTTTTTCCTGCATGGTGACCTCGACTTGGCGAGGTGCCTTTTGAACTTATGATCTTCTTCAACTTGGTGAAGCGTAGGTCGTAAGTTGACCTCGACGTGGCGAGGTGCCTTTTGAACTTACGATCTTCTTCAACTTGGTGAAGAGTAGGTCGTAAGGTGACCTCGACGTAGCGAGGTGCCTTTTGAACTTACGATCTTCTTCAACTTGGTGAAGAGTAGGTCGTAAGGTGACCTCGACATGGCGAGGTGCCTTTGCTACTTATGATCTTCTTCAACGTTGTGAAGAGTAGGTCGTAAGGTGACCTCGACGTGGCGAGGTGCCTTTGAACTTACGATCTTCTTCAACGTGGTGAAGAGTAAGTCATAAGGTGACCTCGACGTGGCGAGGTGCCTTTGCTACTTACGATCTTCTTCAACGTGGTGAAGAGTAGGTCGTAAGGTGACCTCGACGTGGCGAGGTGCCTTTTGAACTTACGATCTTCTTCAACATGGTGAAGAGTAGGTCGTAAGGTGACCTCAACGTAGCGAGGTGCCTTTGCTACTTACGATCTTCTTCAACGTGGTGAAGAGTAGGTCGTAAGGTAACCTCGACTTGGCGAGGTGCCTTTTGACAATGTTGAGGAAAGTAAATTTGCAGTCGATGCCAGATGGGAGAAATTCTTCTTTTATTGATAGTATCGGAAACAGCATTACATCAGTGATAGTATTTTTTCAAATGATCCGCATGCCAAGGATTCTTTAGTGGCGTGTTCAGCTAGTCGATAAGTCCCATCTCTGATTATGCCTGTCACTTTGAATGGTCCTTCCCAATTTGGGGATAGTTTGTTCCTTCCAGCGTTCCTGCCTGTCACCTCAATCTTTCTGAGTACCCAATCTCCGATGTTGAAGGATCTTGTTCTAACTCTTTTGTCGTGGTGAGCTTTGGCGAGCTGCTTATAATTGATCATCCTGAGTTTTGCCTCCAGCCTTCTTTCCTCCAGATAGTCGAGGTCGAGCCCCCGAGTTGTTGCGTTGCCTAGCTCGTCAAAATGGGCCACCCTTAATGTTGGTAGGGCCATTTCTACTGGGGCCATTGCCTCTGATCCGTATGCCAGCGTGAAAGGTGTCTCCCCGTTGAGCCTCTGACCGAAGTGCGAATTCCCCATAATATAATAGGCAGCTCTTCGAGCCATTTTCCTTTCTTTTCTTCCAGATTTCTCTTCAAGGCATGGAGGATCTTCTTATTTCCTACTTCGACCTGACCGTTTCCTTGGGGGTGAGCAACCGAGGACTTCCAATGCTTGATATTCATCTGCTCGCATCTCTAAGTGAATTTGGTGGAGAACTGGATGCCATGGTCGGACACAATAGCTCGAGGTAGGCCAAATCGGCACTAAATATAGTCGTGTATGAAGCTGATTGCCTTCTCCTCGGTTATGGTAGCCAACGATTTCGCTTCTACCCACTTTGTGAAGTAATCTACTGCCACTATTAAGAACTCGCAGTCTCCTTTAGCCTTTGGGAAGGGTCCTGTGAGGTCGACCTCCCACATATCAAATGGCCAGGCTGCGACTACTGGTGTTTGTGGAACTGACGGCAGTCTTGGGATATTAGCAAATCTCTGGCACTTGTCACATCTTTGCACGTAGGTCTCCGCGTCTTTTCGCAAGGTCGGCCAGTAATAGCCGTGGAAGAGAATTTTGTCTGACAGCGACCTCACGCCGGGGTAACCTCCGTATACTCCTTCATGGACTTCGGCGAGGAGGTCATCCACTGTCTCTGGTCGGACACATCTGAGTAGTGGCTTGATGAATGATCTCCTGTATAGTACCCCAGCAATCACTGTGTAACGAGCTGCTCTCTTCCTTACTAGCTAGGCCAAGTCCTTTTCTTCAGGTAGTATTCCGTGCTCGATGTAGTCTTGTATTTCATCTATCCAGCATCTTTTCGTCGTGTTGATAGGCATGACTTCTTCCCTATTCACTAATGGTGACTCGAGGGTTTCTAACCATATGTCGTGAGGGAGGTCGCTAATGTCTGATGATGCCATCTTGGATAGGTGATCAGCTCGTGTTTCTCTGTCCTGTCCCTCCCAGTATTCAAACTTTTCTAACAGGTGTTTTGCAAGCTCGCAGTATTTTGACAATGTGGGTTGACTAGCCCCGTACTCCCCCCAAACTTACTTTACGACGAGCTGGGAGTCACTGAAGATAACGACCTGGCTAGCCCCAAGCTCCAGTGCGAGCTCTAGTCTTGCGATCAGGGCTTCATATTCTGCTTGGTTGTTGGATGCCTGGAACGTGAATCGTAGAGCTTTGCTGAATTCTCCTCCTTCTAGTGAGTGCAGGGATAAGCCTGCACCGCTACCTGCCTTGCTCGACGAGCCGTCAACATAGAGTGTCCAATGGTGCAGTGGCCGAGGACGTGATGAGTTGGTCGTTTTGATATGCTTGGGCGGGCTGGGAGGGTTTGTCGAAGATGTCACCTCGGTCAGCGTGGTGGCCGGGCTTTGATCTTGCTTGACAAATGATATTTTAGCGATGAAGTGTCGCAAGTACTCGGACCACTTTAACATTCTCCCGGCTACATCTAGTTTGTGAAGGATTTGCTCGAGCGGAGGTCGGTATATACCGTCAAGGCATGGGCCGGAAGTCGTGTCGCTTTCTTGCTACTATGATCAAGGCTAGTACTACTTTCTCCACGTTTAGATATCTTGTTTCCACATCTGTGAGTGCGTGGGAGACGTATATATCGACTTTTGGACCGCATCTCGTTCACTGAGTAGGACTGCTGTGACAGCTGTGTCTGAGGCGGCGAGGTAGACATAGAGGTGTTCTCCTGGTGCCGGGCTTGTAAGTAGTGGCGGGCTGCCCAGATAGGTCTTTAGCTCGGCGAAGGCTTTGTTACAGTCTTCATTCCAGGTGAACTTCTTGCTTCCTCGTAGCGTCTTGAAGAATGGGAGGCTCTTTTGCCGATTTTGCTATAAATCTCCCAAGAGCCGTGATTCTTCCATTCACCGTTGTACTTCTCTGATCGAGCTGGGAGCCTTCATGTCAACCAGGGTTTAGATCTTTTCTGGGTTGGCCTCAATACCTCTCTCGTTCACCATGTATCCCAGGAATTTGCCTTTACCCCGAAGGCACATTTGGCTAGATTGAGTTTCATCTTATTTTTCCTGAGATTTGAGAAGGTTTCTTTCAGGTCGTCGATGTGGTTGGCTTGCTTTGTCTTGATGACCATGTCGTCGTTGTAGGCTTCCACATTTCTTCTGAGCTGGTTTCCGAAGACCCTGTTCACCATCCGATAGGTAGCCCTGCATTTTGAGTCGAAGGGCATCATCTTGTAGCAATAGATGGCGCCCTTGCTCGGAAGGCTGTCGGTTCTGGTCGGCTAACCACATGCATATCGATGGTACCCGAGTATGCGTCAATGAAGAGTATTATGTGGCTGCGATTGCATTTACCGGTGATCTATCCTCGGTAATGAGTACCGTCTTTGGGGCAAGCCTTGTTCAGTCCGTGAAGTCGACGCACATTCTCCACTTTTCGTTGGTCTTTTTGACCATTACCACGTTGCGATCCAGTCGGATAGAAGACTTCCTCAATAATGTTTGCTTTGAGTAGCTTTGTCAACCTCTTCCCTGATCGCTGCCTTTTTTTGGGGAGAATATTCTAGGTCGTTGTTGGACAGGAGTTATGGTTGGGTCTACATTCAGCTTATTCACAACGACCTCCTCGCTGATTCCTTCCATGTCCTCAGTCCTCCATGCAAACACATCTTTATTCTCACGGAGGAATTTGATTATTGCCCTTTCATCCTTGTCAAATTCCAGCCCGACCTTGATTTTTTGTTCGGAGAAGTCGAAGTTGATGACCACCTCGTCAAGATCTTCATGTGGCTGGATTTCAGGTTGATCCCTTGGATCTAGGCTTTCAACTGTGACGACTTTGTTTGGTCTCTTTGTGTCGTCGGTGGCGACCTGGTATAAGTCCGTCTGCTCGGTGCCCAAAGTGGGCACGTCGTGTCGTCATCCAGCCTCGCGGTGCGAGGTAGAGATTGTTTTGTTCGAGCGTTTGGGTGATCGAGGCGAGTCGGCATGCTCGGCATCCGATCGGATACGTCGGGCATGTCGTCGTCCTCGTCTACCTCTGTGTGCGGGCTAGAGGGGCCAGCCCGCGCTGACTGCTATGCTTGATCATTAGAAGGGCTTATCTCGGTGCCTTCTTTGATTATTATTGACTTCAGCCGCTTGTCATCGAGGTCTACTTGATGGACCTCTTCGTGGGTTGTAGTCATTTTCCTTTTCCCCTTGAGCCGAGCTTCCTCGGCCTTCTTTTCTTCAAGGAGGTAATTTAGAGTGCTTCTTGGATCATTCCTCACTTCTCCAACCCCGTTGTCTGGGGAATTTAATTTTTGGTGAGTGGAGAGATCACCATTTCGAACTTTGTGCGGGTTGGGAGTCCCGGGATGGCATTATACGGAGAAGGGATATCGAGGACTAGAAAGGTGATAACCTCGGTGCGAGAGTTGTCTTTGGAACCGAGGACCACGTTTAGGTTGATTGTGCCCTTAACAGCGACCTTGTGTCCAGTGAAACCTTCCAGCTTTATCCCGCTTGGAGTCAGATGCGAGCTTCCCAATCCGATTGCTTGGAAGCATTTGTAGAACAGAATGTCCTTCCCGCTCCTGTGTCGATAAGCACCCTTTTCACCCTTCCTCTGCCAATTTTTGCTTTGATGGTGAGAGCGTGTCCCCTAGCGGCGGGGTTAGAAGCCGTTCGCTAGATGATGAGCTCAAGATTTCCACTAATTTTCCCTTTAATTTCCTTTTATTTTGTGCTACTTTTATGTTAAATATTCTTAGAAATATTATTATTGGTGTATTTGTGCTTCATTGTAGGTTTCCAAGGTATTTACGAGTATTCACGGAGTTTAGCACAAGGTTTGAGGCAATTTCAGGCTTCAAAGTTGAGCTACAAATCATTCCGTCAAAGTCCGTTAAGTATTCCAAGGCAAAATGAGCTATCGGTGGGCTAACGGAGCTAACGGAGGACTAAAATGAGAGAGCTGGAGGAAGGACCTTGGCAGCTTGTTCGAAGACCCGGGGCACCGGAGCAAATAAGCAAACTTTTCATTAATGTGCTGTCCACTCTCCCTTGCTGCCACGTGTCCTACCTTTTGCCCAGCAGCCCTTCTCCTCTCCATTTGGTCCCTTTAGCCCCTGAAACTTCATGTTTAATGTCCATTTTGTCCTTGGCTTCCCCAACACACTTTGCCCTTCACTTTTAATCCCAAAAGCAGCTCCAAGAACGCACAGAACAATCCCAGGCGGGCTTAGCCCCTTTGGGGCTGTAGGTTTCTCCCAAATTCTCTCCATTCCTCCATTGATTGATCACCATTGAAGGTTTGGAGCACCAAATCAAGTACCAAGGAAGCCTTTGCAAGAGATTTCAACCTCAGATCCACACTTTAATCGGTTCATTCTCTCTAATTTTTATATCTTAAGATTATTGTGTAATTTCTAAGGTTGAATATTTTGTAATTGTGGAATTGGTTTGTGCTTAATGATTTATGGAAAGCAATTATTTTTCTATGTCAAAAGTAGTATTTTAATTTAATTTCTCTCTCTTTAAAGTATTACCCATGTTGTTGGTTATTATCATTGTGTGTTTAATGCTTTTAATGAAGTCATGAATCATTAAATGAGCCCTAGAATGATAGGATACGAAGCGACAGCCCTTCCTATTGTTCCGAAAATCGTGATAATTGTTTACGCAACGGAAGTAGCTCGATGAAAACGGGCGTAGATAGTCATTGTGTGCTTGATCTCTATGCGGTTATTTCTCTCCTATGTTATGTTTGCGATGGTGCCCATAACTAGGAAGAGTGGTAGCTAGATTCGCTATACGTAGCGACAGCCCGTAGTGAATATTATTAACGTGCGCCCGACTACCGACACATGAGTTAAGAAAAATAGAGAGAGGGTTAAATTAGACATGAGCGAGACTAGAAATATTGCAATCCTAAAATCCTATCTTCTATCTTGATTTGTTGTTGCCAAACCATTTTTGTCGCGACCCGCACCCGGACTCCTACGTGGAATCCCGAGTCGGACCGCGAGCGGGACTCATGAAATACGCATAATAAAAATTCCATGTGCAAAAGATGCAAGTATAAAGCATATGCACAAAAACCTGTAATGCACGTGCGATACTTTTCTTTGAAAACCATGTCAACACATCATCGGCATTAATAACAAGCCGGAAACTGAACTGTTTTAAAACTTGATTCGAATTAAAATCAAACATATATCATAAACCTCCACGAGCAACAAGCTCGGAGAACCATAACCACTACAAATCAGAGTATGCGGAAGTAACGAGTGTTAATAAATACATCACACACGACAACCGTGTCGGCACATACAAAAGAATATTACAGTTATAAAGACCACACACTACCCAACATTACAAAGTTTAGGTAACATTGTATTCCCTCGGCCTCACCAAAATAAACACCAAGCCCAAAAGAACAACGAAAACGCCGAGACGAAGCCAAGACTCAACTAAGGGTTCCTCGCCGGACCGTGATCTAAGGAAAACAAATAAACATTGAACGGGGTGAGTTTAAAACTCAATAAGCTACTAATGCAACAATATGTCATACGAGATGCAAGACAATAATAAGAACAAGTAATACAGGCTATAACAAGATTACATCAATCTTCATGCATAGCAATATAAGCATCTCAAACAACACATTACCCTACACTACACGAGAGGCTCAACGATCGCCAACCGACCCATACCAGTTGGAAACCATGACCAACATTCGCATATGTAGGAACCATATAAGTGCGATAAGTAAACACATTCTAAAAGGATACGGTATTGAGGTACACCTCCAATATACCCAATACCTCCAACCAACCAACATATAATATACCAATGTAGGAGCCGTTGTTGACGTGCTCGATCGACGAATCAAAACCGTTAACCAATACTCAATAACCAATACGTGTGAACCATTTTACGTATTCACGTCGACGGGTGATCTTAGTCCCTACAACCCAAGAATCAACCACGAATAGCTTACCAAGGTTGCGTTTATTCCATACAACGAATGGCGCTATGCCCCTACCGCGGCCAACGGTAAGGCGAGGCCCGGTGTATTGGCCTTCAATTATTACGTAGCCCCGGCCCGATAATCGGCGTCAATACACCGCCAACAAATAATCCATGGACATAACAAATGTACAAGTAGATGTTTACTTGACATTCTCAACAACAATTCAAACTCCCAAAATGTGGAGCACAACAACATTTAACATAATTGTCTCAAGTAGGTCATAATAATCCTACTCACATAATCAATCATCTCATAGTATTTACGAGAATTAAACAACAACATCATGTATAATTTCGGGTAACTAATTTTCCCGACAAACTCTCGTATCACAACGAAATCCCCAAGTCACACACGTGGTCTCATCAATTATGGAAACCTATTTGACTCCGTTAGAGTCTTTATTTGTTTCTAATGAGTTCGAATCGAAGAGAAGCCATTATACTTCAATATTAACAAATGATACCATTTCTATGTGTATCAACCAAGACAAAACAAGTCTTTTAACATGCAAAATGTGTCATCCACGAATTTCACAAGGCTCAACAATAAAACATACTCCAACATGTTGATTTCAACATATACATGCCATTTTGCAAGGCTAAGATGTCATACAAGACATAAGTAGAGAAGGAGAGGGGTAGTAGCTTACCTCTTGAAGAATTCAACCAAGGAAAATCTCTAAGAAACCCACATGCAAGCCAAGGATTGTGTTCTCCTAGTTGGTAGCTCCACAATGGTGAAGTTGGATTGTGATTTGGACAAGAATTGAGCAAACTAGCTCACTTTCTCTCTCAAGAACTCTCTCAAGCTCTCTAAGTTTCTTTGGTGTAAAAGGGTTGAAATGAGAGTGTTCTATACTCTCCCATGGTGTTATAAGGGTCAAGGAGGTCTTTATAAGTGGGGACGTGGCTCACTCTAGGCCAAGAAGGAGTCAATTTGGTCAAATAGGAGTAAGTTCGTAATAGCACAGCGCGCAGCAAAATCAACATTCGCCTATGAAGCGATCGCTTTGAGTCGGGACAAGGCGATCGCTTTGGTACGGCGATCGCTTTGTGGAATACGGGCGATCGCTTTGTCTCCGATTCAAACTACAACTTTAGAGAGCGATCGCCTAGGAAGGGGACAGGGCGATCGCTTTGTGTCCAGAACCATGGTACGACTTACTGCCTAGAGGGCGATCGCTTAGGAAGGGGACAGGGCGATCGCTTTGTGCCCAGTAAGCCTCAAACTGTTATAAAACTCTCCCAAAGTGGTTCTCAAAAACCCAAAATGTTTCTAAGTTCAAAATGAGATCAAAATACTCATTAAAAGTTCTCAAAAAGTCTGGAACGAAACTAGGATTACAACACAAGTTTAACACAATAATCAACATGTATCCAACAATAATTCCAAGGTATATAAAAATGCATGTAATCAATATGAGCAAGAATATGTTCAAGAAATATGCACAACATCACATGAATTTGATAAGGAGAATGATCATGCAAGTGATGCAAACGATACGGGTGTTACAATTTTTGCATTAATGTAAATATTAATTGCTTTCTTTTATTTTTAGTTTTTAAGTTTTTATTCTCAATTTATTTTCGCTCAAATATAATTAGCTAGCTCAATTTCGGTACTTAGTTGGAGTGAAAATTATGTGCATTCCCTGTGGGATCGATACTCGTACTTATGTACACTTTATTACTTGGTACGGCAGGGTAATCTTGCCCTAGTTGCATTTTATGCACATCACTAGAGAGGAATGTGATCCCTTTCTCTCCTTGAACCTAAGGCAAGCTGACAGTGTGGTTGAGGCTATTGATTGCCATTTCTCTGTTTCTGCGCCCCAGAGGATTTCTGGTCCTCCTTATCTTGGTCTGCCAAGGTTTTCTCGACGTTCCCAATGTTCTGGGCGGCAGTGTACATCTCCGCGCAAGTAGTAGGGGGTCGCATGCCAATTTCAGATAGGAGCTTGGCAGATCGGCATCCAGCTTGGAAGAAAGCCATTATAGTCTTGTCGGGGACATTCAGCAGCTTTTCAGCGACATGTTTGAACCTGTCCAAGTAGCTTTCCAAAGATTCTCTAGGTCGTTGTTTGATCCCACAGAGATCAGATTCTTTCTTGGAGAGGTCTCCTGCCGACGAGCATTTCTTCAGGAAGGCTTTCTTCAAGTCGTACCAATCTCTGATGGAGCCCTCCTCCAGCTCTTCAAACCAATTTAGGACGACCTCCTCGAACGTGCTGACGAACACTACACACCAGAGATCCAAATCCCTGGTGCATACTCCCATTTTTGCCTCAAAGCTCGATACGTGGCTTCGAGCATTTGTGTTTTCGGCATAACTTTTCAGAGATGGCGGCTTGGGATGATTTGGAGGAGTATCCACGATCCTTTGCGAAGGTGTTACACTCGATAGCTTGCCTTCTTTACCTTTTCGAGGGCTTCCACTGTCCTTCATCTTGCGCACCTCATCTTCCGTCGCCGCTCCACCTCCTTTTAGATCGACGGTCGTGGCCGTCGATCTTGGAGTACTGTGTGAGGATGCATCGCTGGAGGTACTTGTCTTTGGATGGACTTGCGTTCGACTTATAGGCTGCGAGCTTCCTCTGCGTGATCGCTCCTCGTCATGCTAAATTCGGTAGGATCTGTAAGGGTGCGGACTAGGCTCTCGAGCTCTTGTTCCCATCCTTGAGTATACGCTTCCTCTAGGCCGCTCTGCCGGTGTTTCCGGGCGATCTTTGACGGGTTTTTAGTGGTCCTCCACCCTTCGTCCAAGTCGACTTTTTGTACTTATTCTGGGAGCATCTGCCCTAGACCCCCTAGGCTCGATCCTGCCAGGTCGACCATCATGGTGGTCGTATCGAGGAGGATAAGAGCTCATGGTAGGTAGCCGAGGTGCTGGCCTCTAATTTGCGGGACGGCTCGTATTCGCGTACTTCTCTCTCGCTTTGCTAGGAAAGCCTTCTCTTTCCTTATATGCTCCGGCTCGGCAAGGTCGATTTCTGTTGCGTGCGAGGTGGCCTATCTCCCATTATGACGAGGTCGTCCCTGTTTCCAAAGACCTCATTGCTCGAGGAAGTTGGGCTTGCCGTCTGTCCTTCCTGAATCGACCGAACTTGTCCTTTAGCGGGCTGGGTCGGCCATTTGCCTATCATTTTTTTCCTCATTGTCCAAGCTAGTCTTTTGGCTCGGGTGTTTTGGTGAAGAGGAAGACTTGACGAGGGCACCGCGGGTGACTCCTTCTCGGCTTGCTCGGGGGATTGTGGGCGAGCGGCGCAGCATGCCTTGTGTTGTTGCGGGAGCTGCAGGCTTGGAAACTTGTTTAGAGGTTGCCATGATTGATCACAGAAAAAACTGGTCCTGGCAACGGAACCAAACTGATCACGCCAAAAAGGATTGTGTGAATGTGTCTGGTCCACGTGTGTAGTCTAGTAGGATTCCGGCTCTGTGTTGCAGGGATTGCCCTTGAAGTATAAACTGCTTGAAACCTGTGATCAACAAAGAACACCGTAAGGAGTGCTGGGTTGTCCTAGCAATAACCCTCAGGCGTAAGAATTAGCAATACTTCGTAAGAGAGGTAAAGCTAAGAAAGTATGTAAGCAAGTAATTTGCATGTACCTTATGAGGCATGTTGAGGGTGCTTTTTATAGAAAGATGTATCATAATCCTGGTTGGATTCGGAATAGGGCGATATGATCCCCATGTCTTTCGAATACGTTCCCTTATGTGCTTAGGACGATATATAGAGAATTATAGCGGGACTCTTCCCAGTGTGATGTGATTTCGTATAGGACACCGCTTTGCCGAAGGGGCTATATCGAGGTCGGCTGGTATGTCCCCGTGTCGCTCGATGTTGTCAAGGTCGGCCTGGCATGTTCAGGTCGCTCGATGCCATCAAGGTCGGCTGGCATGCGCGATCGCTTGATGTTGGTGAGGTCGACTGGGATGTCCCAGTCGCCTTGTGGGTCCTGTGTCGGTGTCCGAGAGAGTATCTTGGTGAGGTGAGCGACTGTCGTATTGTGATTTCCAGTCGTCATGTTCGAGATGGCGTATGTCACCTCGGCACTTGCCAGCTGGAGCCTATGAGGCCGCGATATCTGCCACGTGTTCAGCTGAAGGCTGAGGTCGTTTAAAATCCTCTCTCTTCGTTCTTGAGTCCTCCCTCGAGCTCTCTCTTAGATTTTTCGCGATACATGGTGCATTGTGCGGTTTTTTTTTTTTAAACAACCACCAGACTACAACGTTTTTCATCCTCTCTTTTGGATTTCTCTCCTAGGCCGGTCATGGTTTAAAAGCTGCGTTTTTTTCTTCTCAATACAACCGCCACCCTTGGTAATTTTTCTATAATTTTAACAAAATATTGGCGATTTTTTTAATAAATTGACAAAAAAAATTGGCGATTCATTTAAAAATTTGAATGAGAGGGGGAGGAGAGGGTTTTATGTTTCCATTTGGGGTTTTTTATTTTTTATTTTTTGCGAACCAATTAGAAGAGTTTACCATTGCCTGTAGTGTGTTACTTAGCACTACTCAATTAAGAAAACATTAGCTTTTTATAAATTAAAATAAAATCATCTCTTTTAAGTTAATTTTTCAAATTGTAATCCATTGGGTCAATCAATAATAATCTTTAAAGCAATTTGTTAGACAAAAATGTTTAGATCGATAAAGTGGTTCGTTTGGGTTTGTTTACATGCAACTCGCCTTAATTCACCTTCTTATGCAAGTTTAAGGGTGCACATATTGAGGAGTTACTTCCCAGGTGGTGGTCATAAAAATTGAATCGAATAAATAGCCTATGAAGTAAACCTAACTACCACTCGCACTATTATTTATATTTTTGCATAATTCGCTACCCATTATTTGTGTTAGAGAGAAAAAAGACGGTCATAAATGTCTTCCTCTTTTATAATAGATCTTTTTTACACTGCGTGACGACCCGAGTCCGAGATTCGATGTTGAACCCCAACTCGGAGCGCCAAACCGAGGAAAAACTAAATAAGCGAGCCCCAAAGGCTCGAAACCAAAACCAAGGCAGCGGAATACTAAAAACAAGGCGGTGGAATAACAAATGAACTTGATCCTCAAAGCTCGAATAACAAGAATCCCAACATATAATAATAACCTCCACGGCTAAACAAGCGCGGAGAACAAAAACATCTAAAACACCACGAGACATATGCTCGGAAAACCATAAGTAAAATACCAACGGGCACACGGCCACAACAACTAAGAAAACTGGAATTATAACAATAGTACACGGCACGACTCCACAGTCGGCACCAAATACAAGAATAGAAAAACAAGAATCTCTACGACATACTAAGTTTACATAACTCGGTTTAACCCACGACCTCACAAGTACATGAAATAAATATAAAATACTAACTAAATACAACTAGAGGATCTTCGAACTAGGGCCTCATGCAGAAACATATCACGCAACTAAGGAAAACAAATATGGAAGGGATGAGTCGAATGACCCAATAAGCTACTAATGAAACAATATGGCATGGCATTATGCACATAAGAATAACAGAAAATAAACGGGTTGTAGCACATAAGACAACCAACCCTATACTCACGAGAGGCTCAGTAGCCGCCAACCGTCATACACTGGTTGGAGACCACGACCAACATTCGTTCATATAGGAAGCACATAAAATGTAAATGAACACATAAAGGTGGATACGGTGGATTCGAGGTACACCTCCGAAATCCCTTGAAACACTTCCGACCTTATCGCTCCATGAAGCCGTAGTAAACGATCATACTGCCGCTCCACAGAACTATCAAGGATGCCTCTGCTCCTATCCAACAAGATAATAATAATAATAGATTCCTGCACTTCTGCTCCAGAGAACCAAAATAATCAACTGTGCCATTGATGCTAGGCACGTTTCCCAATATCAACCGCGAACATAAATAGATGATTGTGCTGCTGCTGTACACAAATCACGAAGGGACCGGTGCTCGTATCCCAAGAAAATATATGTACCCGATCGCATCAAGCACGATCTACAAGTACTCAACAATAAATGTACCCGACCGCGTTAAGCACGATCTACAAGTACCCGTTGTGGACCATTTTCTGTATCCACGTCGACGTATCGCTCGATCCCCTACGACTCGAGACAATACGGCTCTAGCCACTTATAGGTATCACAAGGGACCGGTGTCCGTATCCCAATGCATACAAAACAATGTCGACAATGCACGATCGCCGTTTATTCCGTTCAACCGTGGGACTAGAAAACCCCTACCGTGGCCAACGGTAGGGCGAGGCCAGTGTATTGGCCTTCGGCTATTACGAAGCCCCCGCTCCCTGCAATAACCGAGCGTCAATACACCTCCAATGCACATATGCCAGCTGGACTCGATGCAATGCACAAGTAGATGTTTACCCATGCCAAACTAATCTAAGTGTGTTCTATTGAATCACAACTTAATAAACCAAATCATGATGTGTTCTATTGAATCACAACCCAATGAAATCAAACCATAATGTGTTCTATTGAATCACACACCAAATCAACATAATGTGCTTGTAAATACTAAACACACAATCAATCATCAAAGTAGGATGATTGTCTTATTGCTTACTAGAACAACCACACGTACACCACATCATTTAAGTCCGCAATTGCTAGACTTATCAATCATAACATATGTAAGCCTACTCGTACTTACAATCATAATTCAACGCGCTGCTAACACGTGAAACCTAGGATCTCTACGGTATCCCACGATCACAATACACTCCATCTCATGTATATATAATCCACCTCATTTCGTTGTATGTTAAATATATTACGACTCCCTACAAGTCACATCGTCCGTATTGGAACGATACTTAAGGTGTGTCATAACTACCTAGGATACAACCAACTCATCATCGACGATTGAGACTATTCGTCTCAAGTGAAATGTCACGCACTAAGGGCATGACTATACGGTAACACTTAAGGAGAGACCAACGTGGGTAATTAACCCCTTGTTAAGGCATAAGGTTAAGTCAACGATTCACCGCACACCATAGTCGTAATGTTTGACTAAGTCAACCCAAGTCGAGTTCTATCGGGTCATGATCTCAACAATTCGTCATCTCACACCGTAGGAGACTACAATACAACCTATATAGGTTTATACTACACATTACCACATTACACGACGTATAATCTCTACGTCTTATACAACTCCGCTAGAGATGGTCACCAACAACTAAGCCTCGAACGAATCGTAATATCGTCCCTAATTAACCGTACCAACTACAATAACCAACGTTCGGGGTATATACTACCCGTATGAATCTCACGAGTCATCGCAAGAGTGCTAACGATAAAAGTCTCAAAGAGCTACACATGCTCGGTAGAACTAAAACAAGTCATCGGCGACTAAAATGCCGGAACCCAACTATAACATAAGCCCACGAGTCTACAACTTGGGAAACAACAACGATCCCAATGAGTCTCTAACACTTGGAGACATCAATACTCAACAAATAGCATGCTAAAAATTCGTATTTGAACATGTATAGCACATAGAAATCCCATATATAACATGTAACCATCGTGATATTATACTACGATGCTCAAAATCTAAGAAGGAGATTAGTAACTTATTTCACAACGCAAATCCTCCACGAATCCAAGGGCTTCGGGTGGAAATGTACTCTTCCACGACCTCTACGCTGCTACGGAGTTCAATCGACGTTCCCAAACTCGAACCAAGCTTGAATCGAACTTTCTCTCTCTCAAAACTTCACTTTCTCTCTCTAAAACGTGGGAGATGAGATGAGGTGGTGATTCCTCAACAGATCAGACGATCTATTTGGTTGGAAACGTTTCCCTCGTCGCTAGCTACGCTCTGGTGAAGACGGCTCGCAAATCCGACTCCGAACGAGCGAGATATCGCAATTATACTCTCTACTCTCTCTCCTCTCTCTCTTCTTGCTCTCTCTCTAAAACCTGGGTTTGGAGGGTGAAATGAGGGAGGAAAATGGAGTGTGATCTTTTATTAATACCATGGGTAAGTGTTTGGTCCAATCCCGGGCTTGTTTGAGCATTTTAAACCACTTAAAAATGTTAAAAACCGAGAAAGAACGAAAACTGGACGAACAGAGCACCAGTCTGTCCATCTTCGCACGACCGTGCCAAAAATAGGCGCGCGGCCGTGCCAAATTCATACGACCATGCCAAAAATAGGCGCACGGCCGTGCCAAACTTCACAGCCCAATTCTGGAGTTTCTGTCTGCTCTCGCACGGGCGTGCCAAGTTCAAAAGTCCAAACCAATTCTATTTTACTCTATTTCCTAGGTTTGATCACTTGGCCACTCCTAGGTTTGATCCTAACATCAAATTATGGTCAAACACACTCGAAACACACCCAAATCATCCCGCGATGGTGGACAGGTGATAACGAACACTAGTCACAATTGCACATCGAGTTAAACAAGTCTCAAACTAACCCAACTTACGGGTTATCGACAAAGCAAACGTGCTTGTCGTTTGCGAACAAGTCTAGGCCAAGGTTAGGATAACTAACCAAAGAGGAAATACAACGTATACGAACGCTAAACGAAGTCGAGGATAGTCTTGGACGGATAAGGGACAGAGTGTAACTCGCCATGAGTTAAACACGCGTTAAATATGGTTCTCGATCTAACACGTCACGCTCAACAAGCATGACGCCTCACTCTCCGAGGGTTTCAAGGTCAATATTGATAGACTACGAGTGAACTCGGAATGAAGTTGGGTCGGGGTGTTACACTGTCTCTTTAAAATTCATATACAAGCCAATCAAGTTCAAGAACCTTTAAGCATACACAAAGGTCCAATAACTTGTGTGCGTGCGAGGAAGAATCGAGCAGCTTTGACGTCACATGTGGAAGAGATTAGAAGTCGAGACTAATCAAGACCATCAAAGGAGGTTCATTTGCACGTTGGAGGGTCAAAAAGACACAAATCAGAATTTCTGATGAGGTTCTCGCATCACGGAGCGCTCGCGCCTTGGCTCATGTCAGACACCTTTTTCAAAAAATCAGGAAATTACAAAACTTCAGCGAGTTCCGCGCCTTAGTGCACCTCCAGTCGCGTCCATATCGCGCCTTAGCGTGCCATACGGCTAGATTTGGAATTTGGATGGTTTCTTGTGCGATTTGAACATTGTTTTCTCCATTGTTTCAGTTGTCTTTGCTGAGTTCCGTGTTTGCAAACATTTTAGCCTATATAAGGCTTGTTTCTTCATAGTAAAACTTATCCTTGATCATAATATAAACCGTGAGTTTATTTTTTTCACTTTTCCGAGAGAATCGTGAGCCAACTGAGTTTCTTGGACTGGAAACTCAACACTTTAACTTATCAAACTAAGATAAATTGAGTTTCAAAACTTATCTTTGGTTCGATCTTGTTCGGAATCACATCATAATCTCAAAAAAATGTAAGTTTCAAATTGTTTCCAATGTGCCAATTTTCCCAACAAAAAAAAAAAAGATCTCAAACTAAAGGAGGCTGATTATTTTTTAAGGCCCATGTCAAGCTAGTTCAAGACCAATTTTCATAAGAGGAGCGCTATTCACACCCGCTTCTAATGTGAATTCGCCCGTTTGGTTGGGGTGAATTCCTTCCAAGACCGGATTGAAGAACATGCACCCAACATGAATGTGAAAATTGAACTCGAACAAAGAAATAACGCAGAATAACAACGAAAATGATACGATAGTTTGAGCCTCTCTCGACTCGCTAATCGCGGTGACTAGGAACCTCGGGGTGCGATTGAGAATCGCGCGTTTGCGAACGACCCACGACCAACGGAACACCACAATCTTCCGACTCTTGAAGATTAATAAGTTCAATTGTAGATTTCTAGTCCAAGAAACCTAAGACAAATTCACACAAACACGGTTTGTGGAACGAGAGAAACTCTCAACGTGCAATTTGCATAAACAATCATCCAAGATTCAAAGATTCCATTTACAATGAAGAAATGGCCTTATAAAGCCTTCACAGGTTTGAACTCGCAAAAACAACAAAAACTAATAAGAAAAATGGACAAACAAGTCAAAAACCATTTGAATTCCAATTCGGCCGTACGGCGTGCTAGGGCGCGAATTTGGGCGCTCTAAGGCACGGACCTCCTAGCACTTTTGGCTCAAAACGACCACAATTCATCAAAAATGAAGAATTCAAGAAATTTACTTTGGCGCGGTCGCATGGGCAGTTTGGTGCGAGGGCACAAGGCCAAAATTCCACTGTTCACGTCTATACGAGCCTTGGCGCAGCCGCTCTGGGCCTACAGACTTTGATTTGTTGATTTTCGTTGTTGTTTAGGACTCCAATGTGCAAACAAACCCTCCTTTGATGTCCTAGATCATCCATGCTTATTGTTTAGGTCTTGACCTCCTCGACAAGTGTCGTTAAAGACGCTTGAATATTCCTTGCACGTGCACGCGTCATTGGTCCTTCGTGTATGCTCAACGATTCACAAACTTGATTGGTTTGTCCACAAATATGATTGGCTTGACTCAGACTTTGCTTGGCTTGATTCTTATCAGCTTCCCTCTAAATACACTCATTTTCTAGATATACTACCCCTCTTCATTTTAAACATATCTAAATGCTAAATACACCTTCATATACTTCCTATTTTACCCCTTTCATACTAATCTCCCTAAAAAGGCCCATCTTCTACTCATCTCCTTCCTCCTCTTCTTAACATGCACCACACACCCCTTATCCTCCACCATCACCATTGCCACCCTGATCCCTCCTTCGCACAAGACACCTGTCCCTTCAACTGAACCCCTCATCCTTCACCATCTCCTTCTACTCCCTCCTCCTTTGCCTTCTTCCCTGCCAACATCTCTTCTCTATCCCTCCCCCAATCCCCCCAAATTGAAGCCTATTTGGGAAGAGAAAAAGAGACGTGAAGAAGTGATTAAGAACATAAGCACTCATGTATCAATAGAAATATACAATGCAAAGGATGAAATACAAAAAGCACATAAATGAATAGGAATAACAATATCAAATTGGAGTTGAAAGAAGAAGAGGACAACAATACATAAGAACTAAGAACCAATAGTTGTATTATCATGAATAGTGGGAAGAAGATATGGAGGTTTGGTGATTGGACATGAATAAGATGAAGAAGCCATAATAAGAACAAGTAATGATAAAAGTGATAAAGGAACATGAAGATTGAATGCGTAGAACAACAGTATTAGAAGAAAAAAGCCTAATGAGTGTTATACACACTCACTTTCTAGAGTCTAAGCCTTTGTTGTGTTTGAGACACATAGCAAAGGATGTCAAGAAGTGTCTCGTAGGGCTTACGGATACCAAAAACTATATGGGGGCATTTAGTAAGAGGTAGCGTGATATAGTGAATTCCCAAACTGAAGCTGAATACATGGTTACTAAGGTAGAGATGAAAGAGAAATGGTGGAACTTCCCAACGATGGTTTACTATGTTAAGAAGAAATGGTTGGAGCTGTACAGGGATATATTTGTCAGTGCTTAGACCAAATACTACATGCATCCGGTGCACAAATGACCAACAAGTAAAACTTGTATATTTTATCCACATTGGCCGGGGTTTTGATCACATATTCGAACAAATTCATGATCGAGCTTCACTTTAATGACGAAGAGTGAATTTGAAAGGTCTCGAATGTAGCCCATGATCGTACATGTAACACCCAATGTTTTCAAATCCATATTACTTGCATTTTAGTATGTATAACTGATGTGCTGCAAATTAAATTGCAACAACTAGGGCAAGAGTACCTTGCCGTATCAAGTAATAAAGTGTATGTAAATACGAGTTATCGATCCCACAGGAATGCACGTAATTTTCACTCCGACTAAGTACCAAAATTGAGCTAGCTAATTATATTTGAGCGAAAATAAATTGAGAATAAAAACAAAAAATGAAAATAAAAGAAAGCAATTAATATTTACAATGTCGCAAAATGGTTTGGTAACAACAAATCAAGATAAAAGATAGGATTTTAGGAATGCAATATTTTCTAATCTAGCTCGTGATTAATTTAATCATCTCTCTACTCTCCTTTTACTCAAGTCTTGGTAGTCGGGCGCACGTTAATGATATTCACTACGGGCTCTCGCATCTTATAACGAGTCTAGCTATCAATCCCTACTACGGGCTCTCGCATCTTATAGCAAGGAATGAATAGCCGCATTATCGCTCAAGCACCACATGACTATCTAAGAACGCTCGATACCTCTCGGTCAAGCCATAGATAATTATTGTGTTATCCAAATTAATAGGACGGACTCTCGCATCTTACCCTATAATTTTAGAAATCATATAACGGTCATGACTCCCATTAAAAGCATTAAGATCACACAATAAATACCAAGAATATGGGTAATAGTGGGTAGAGAAATAATCTCTCTATTTTTCTACAAGGTATGCGGTAAGGGACATCGAAAGTGGTTAAAAACCCTAATTTCCTACCTCTCGGTGGATTGATCGCTTCACAAAACAAGTACTCCCATGGCTATCGGTGTTTTCCAGGCACCAACTACTAATTTGTTCGGTCCGAAATGCAAGGTAGCTCTCACGGATCCAAACATTTCTCAAATCATTTAATTAGTGGCCAATTAATTAAAAGCATTAAGCCCACAAATTAATAACCTAGCATGCTTGTGTACTAAATAGAGAGAGATAGATAAAATTAAATCACTACAACAACATAAAAAAATATTTGCTTTCCATAAATCATTAAGCACAAAGTCAATTTCACATTTACAAAATAATTTAACCCAAGAAAATATCTAAAATATAAATTTGAAGAATTTAACCGACAAAGCCGCGAGCAATGCCGAGATCCGGGGTTGAAATCCTTCGCAATAGCTTCCTTGGCCCTTGATTTAAAGCTTCAACCCTTTAATAGTGATCAATCAATGGAGGGAGAAGAGGATTTTGGGGGAGAGAGCTACAGCCCCAAAGGGACGTTTTGCCCCTAAGGGACTTGATAATTTCAGATCTAGGGGAATACTTGGAGATATAGGAAATGCTAAAGATGATCAAGGAAGCTAATGGCAAAATGGAAATTAAATTGAAAGCTTTAGGGGCTGAAAAGAGCTGAGAGAAACTGCTGGGGCTGAATTGGAGAAAGGGAAACTGCTGATCTAAGATGGCCCGTGGGTTGGCGTGTGTGAGGAAGTGGGTAAAGGAATGGCTGAATGGGCTGGAGATGACTGATGGGTTGGGGGATGGCTGATGGGTCATGGAGGATGGCTGATGGGTGAGAATGTGAGAGGGAAACGGGCTGGAAGGAAGGGAAGTGGCCGGATCGGCGCTAAGGAAGAAACCGCGGGTTGGACTAATGGATCGGGCGACGTGGCAGCCTAAGAAGCTGCCACCGCATTAATGAAAAGTTTGGCAATTTGCTCCGGTGCCCCGATGTCTTCGATTGTCTCCGAAGTCTTTCCCCTCTAGGCTTCTCATTTAAGTCCCCGTTAGTTCGTTAGCCCACGGTTAGTCTATTTTGCCTTGGGCGACTTGACGGACTTTGTTGGAATAACTTACACTCAACTTTGAAACCCAAAATTGCCTAAAACCTTGTGCTAAACTCCATGAATACTCGTAAATACCTTGGAAACCTACAATAAAGCACAAATACACAAATAATAATATTTCCAAGAATATTTAACTCTAAAATAGCACAAAATAAAAGGAAATAAAGGGAAAAATTCGTGAAAATCTTGAGCTCATCAATAACTCATGATTATGTGATGTTTTTATTCCTAGTTGCATGGGTGTTTAGTCCATAACACGCGTTCATGTCATTCAAGCATGATTCTTGGTGCGATTTATACTTCGTAGAAGCTTAATTTGGTTTTTGGATCAACCTAGATTGATTTGAGAGACTTTGGATCAACACTTAGCAAAGCACATTCGACAATATAATGCTGCAAATGCCTTTACAAGTCTTGGATGTAAATTAGATCGCAGTGTCCTCATCGGCAGGGGTCCTTATAGCTTCACTATCCACGGTGAGTTACGACATCGTACTGGTGCATTATTACCACAACCAGATACAGATCCCGTGTATGCCCAACTTTATATTTATGATCCGGTGACTGCCTTAGATAGTCGTGCACGTCATAATCCGACATTGAATCGAGAATTGTTGGCCAACATCCAAGAATGTTTGTTGCAAAACAATCCATTTGTAACTATCTTTCTTCAAGCACACGAAATATTACGACAACAAAATCAAGATGAATCTAATCAAAATTTACCCGCGTATTTGCGCTACGATCCGAGAAGAGATCAACGCCGGTCTAATGCACCAACAGTAGATGAGATTGCAGTAATCTTGGCTGGTGATGGTACTGAAAGGAGGGGATTAAGAGATATTGTTGTACATTACAAAGGAAACGAAGGCTTGATGCAGATCAATGAATGTCACCCAGCATACGCACCACTGCATTACGTGTTATTGTTTCCGTTTGGGGAGCTGGGATGAGAACCGTCAATGACACTATGGGATGTCAGTAGAAATGCTACAAGTACTAAAATAAGAAATCGTCTCACAATGATGGAGTACTATAGTTATCGTCTATTCCAACGACCTTCAGAGTATTCTACCATTTTGAGGGCCCAAAAATTATTTCAGGAATTTTTGGTAGATGCCTGGGCTGCAACAGAGCAAAATCGTCTTGACTACATCAAACAAAACCAAGGGCAGTTTGTTCGTGTTGATCGTTATAAAGACCTCCAAGAAATCCATGATGAAGAGAGACCAAGACCCGATCAAATTGGTAAAAGATATATTCTCCCATCTTCTCTCACCGGCGGACCCAGGCAAATGTATGAAAATTTTCAGGATTCTATGGCTATTACTCAAACATACAAACATCCAGATATTTTCTTAACCATGACGCCAACCCAGCTTGGCCAGAAATTACAGATGCTATATTACCTAATCAAACTGCTGCTGATCGAACAGATTTGGTTGCTCGAGTTTTTGAGTTAAAGAGAAGACAGTTGATGAAAACGGTAAAAGAAGGGAGAGTGTTTGGGCAAATAGAAGCATATGTTTTCACAATCGAATTTCAGAAAAGGGGATTGCCTCATATGCATGCTCTGTTTTTTCTCGCAGAATGGGATAAGATCAAAATACCAGAACAAGTTGATAGGGTAGTATGTGCTGAGTTACCAGATCCAATTAGTAAGCCAGCATTTTTTGACACAGTTAAGAGATGCATGCTACATGGACCATGTGGGAGGAGAAACCCACGTGTGCAATGTATGGAGAATAATTTTTGCAAGAAAGGGTACCCAAAATCATGGACTGAAACAACTTCTATTAATGACAACGGTTATCCAATCTATCGTCGGCGCAATAATGGGGTGGAACTGACAGTGAATGGAAGACAACTGAATCATAGAGATGTCGTATTGTATAATCTTTATCTCGCAGAGATGTTTAACTGTCATATTAACGTGGAGGTATGTGCTGGATTGAGATGTGTGAAGTACATCTATAAAGGACATGATCGAGTAACAATGGTTTTGGAAAGAGGTGATGAGATCCAACAGTATATTGATGCGAGGTATGTTGGTCCGCCAGAAGCTGCATGGCGGTTATTTGGAATCGTGTTACATGAAGAATTTCCTAATATTGTTCGATTGGATCTCCATCTACCTGGAGAACATAATATTTCGTATGATTCAAGAAGTTCACGAGATCAAATAGGTCAAAAAGCTGAGGAGAAAGTAACAAAATTCATGGTTTTTTTTAATTGTTGTGCTTCTGACGAATTTGCTCAAAATTTAACTTATCAACAGATGCCACAGTATTACACGTGGCAAAGAAAATTTTAGAAACGAAGACATCGCAACCATCCAAGCAAGGCTATTGGTAGAATATATTTCGCTAGCCTCTCCAGTGGTGAGAGATTTTACTTGCAACTATTACTAATTACTGTTAAAGGGCCAACATCTTGGGAAAATTTACGAACATACAATGGTGTTCAATATAATACGTTTAAAGATGCCTGTGTTGCACTGGGTCTTTTAGAAGATGACGAAGAATGGGCTCAATGTTTGGAAGAAGCATCAGTTATGAAGACTGGATACCAATTGAGAAGATTATTTGCGCTTATTCTAACACAACGTTCTCCGATACAACCTGATGAGTTGTGGAATAAGTTCGCAATGAATATATGCGATATTCTTCCACACCAATTGCGTATGAACTTTAGAATTCCAGATCCGAATGATGGTCAAGTAACAGATTATGGTTTGCATCTCTTGAATGAAATATCGCAAGAATCGGGAAAAAGTTTACAAGATTTTCCACCAATGATGGGCAAAACCCATAGGCAACAACAGACTATTGTGGGAATATAGGCAACTCCAATACGATGATCGCACAACTAGTGCAGAAGAAAATATCAATTGCTTGAATAAAGGTCAACGACACTGTTTCGAAGCTGTGATCTCTTCGGTGACTAAAAATCAAGGGAGAACCTTCTTCTTGAATGGGGGTGCCGGAAAGGGTAAAACATTTTTATACAACACCATAGCAGGAAAATGTCGAGCCCTTGGTCATATCGTGATTTGTGTTGCATCATCTTGGATTGCATCATTATTGTTGGTAGGCAGTAGAACTGCGCATTCCACGTTTTGTCTACCGTTGATTGTGTTGGAAGACACAATATGTTCATTCACTAAACAGTCAATTCATGCCCAACTATTCAGGGAGGCGAAATTGATAATATGGGATGAGGTCCCTATGCAGCATCGCTATTGTGTTGAGGCCGTTGATCGCAGCCTTCAAGATGTTCGTGATAACAACCACCCTTTTGGTGGGATAACTGTTGTACTTGGTAGGGATTTTCGTCAAACTTTGCCTGTTGTACCGAAAGCATACCGTGAGCAAATTGTAGGGTCAACTCTTCAAAAATCAACACTTTGGAAGAAGATACACGTCTTGACTCTATCAGAAAACATGCGATTAAATCGAAATGATTCAGCAAATGTTGAATTTGCGGCATATTTAAACGAGGTAATATTAATTTTTGACCTCTATAGTAAAACTTTACATTAATAACCTTATAATTAAAATTAACTGAATTTTAATTGTCAGGTGGAAAGCAATCCAAATGAAATTATCGAACTACCTTCTACAATTCGAAAGTGTAAAGACTTCATTGAACTAATAAGAGAAGTGTATCCACAATTGCATAGAACGGGGACTTTTACAGTGAAATTCTTAACTGACCGTACTATTCTCTCTGCACGTAATGATGATGTTAATGATATCAATGTTGAAGTATTGAAGATATTCCCAGAAAATGTCATTAGTTATCTATCAGCAGACAAAAATGCGGATAATGATATGCGTGATCCAATCATGGCAAATCGATACCCAGTTGAATATTTGAACTCATTGAATCCTGCATGTCTCCCACTTTCAAACCTCCAATTGAAAGTCGGGTGTCCTGTTATTTTGATCAGGAATCTTACTCTAAGGGATGGTCTTTGCAATGGAACGAGATTGAGGGTAGTTCGATGTGCGCAACATATCATTGAAGCTAAAATTTTAACCGGAGATAAAGCTGGCAATTTGGTATTTATACCAAGAATTTCCCTTACTCCTTCTGGTTCTGAACTTACTATTCCCATTACAAGACGACAATTTCCAATTAAGTTGGCCTTTGCAATGACTATAAATAAATCACAAGGTCAATCCGTTAAATTTGTCGGCATTGATCTTCGTACCCCAGTGTTTACTCATGGTCAATTATACATTGCACTATCCAGATGTACAACATTCAACCGGATAACAATTCTCTTGCCATCAGAACAAGATACTTCCACAACAAATATTGTTTATCCTGAAATAATGCTTCTACATCAGGTTTGATACCAAAAATTTTCAATTATATAAGTAACATATTCTGATATTCTCATTCTTTCATAACATGTTTCAGTCTTCAAGTTTTACAATTAAATAATTTTTATCTAACATATGGTTTTAATTAGGTCATTGCAAATCCATATAACACTACGCCTTTAACTCCATCACCCCCTCGACCTGATTGCGTTGATTATGATTCTGTTGAAAAATTTGTAAGTATATCTTATTTTTAGATAAGTGTTAATAATTACATATAACTTAAATTTTATAATTACTTAGTTTTTATCTAATATACATGATTTCAAATAGGTCTCCGCAACTCCGTTTAACACTCCACCGGCAACTCCACCTCCCCCTACACCGGCAACTCCAACTACACATATGCCTGTTATATTAGATGATGATATTTGGGAGGATCCGAGTTTTGTACAAGAAGCGGTAAATTCTTTTAATATTTAAATTAATTAACTATTATGCATAAAATATTGTTCAATAAATGTGTCTGATGTCTTCTTTGGCTCACGTGTAGGTGAAAGTAATGGAAAGATGTATTGCATCTCGCATTTCTAAACGAAACATTGTTGTAAAACAAGAGCTTCGGGAAGAAAATTAAGTTTTTGTTATTGAAAAAATAATAAAATAATGTTGCTTTTATTTTTTTTATTACAATATTTCATTATTTATTTTGTTACGAAATAAATAAATTATACTTCATAATTATTTCATTATTTTTTTGTCATTTAGTTTTACTCACTATTTACAAAACTTCGATCATGTGTTAATCTGGAGTGTATAATAATCAAAGGGGATGTACTTAGTAAAAAGTAGGTGTGAACAGCAATTTTTGATAAAATTTTCAAAAAATAAGGGCATAATAGGAATTTTAGAGGATTGTTGTATTTGGACTATTGACACCTTTGCAAATCCTCATCCTTCCAGAAAGAATCCTTTTCGTCTTCGGGATTATAAATACCAAAAAAAAAAAAAAAAAGCCGACGCTCACTTTTGTCACTGAAAAGGGTCTTCTTGCTCTGAATTACCGTACTTCTTGAAGGGCGACAAGCAACCAACTCCCTTTGTGCAGTCGGAAGACTTGAGTTTTGGGAAAGCTTTCAGCTAGCCATCTGTTAGGTCCACGGTTGCTCAATATAGGCTAGAAGGGGGGGGGTTGAATAGCCTATATCCAATTTTTAAAATTTGATTCAAAAAATCTTACTTCACTTAAGTTAGAAAAATTTAGCAGGCGGAAGTCTTGTGAAGTATAGGACAAGTTGGAAATGGCCGATCTTCACGAATAAGATCGCCAGCTTCAACAGCTTTGGAAATCTGGAAATATAAGCAACACATATAATTCACAATCACACACAAGTAGACAGAGTATTTAATATGGTTCACACTTATGAATAAGTGCTACGTCCACAACTAAAGTGGTCAACTTTGGATTTGAAAATCGTGTACTAAGTTTATCCACTAGATATTTTACAAACTAAATCTCTAATGGATTGTGTACAAAAATTTTGTTGACCAAGTGTTTGTGTGGGAGAATTGATATCAATAAGATACAATTCTCGTGAGCTATGAAGAGCTAAGTGTTGCAATCAATGAAGAGCTTTAATGGACTAGACGTCTAAGTGTGAAGCTCTTCAATGAATGTTTACAGATAGGGCGTTTAAGCTTTTAAGAACTTGAAGACTATGGAGATTCAGTAGTTGGAGTGATTGAAGAAGATGGTTATAAATGCTGCCATGAAGTCTCCTTTTATATGCAGGAGTGACCTTGGAGCCGTTGGAGATCTTCATGAGTTGCTCAATTTGAATTCAAGAGCATTTAATGCTCTAATGGTGTTGTTGAGCTCTGATAGGCGGTTCTGCAAGTTACAGTCTGTCTCCTGACATTTTGCCAAAAATAGGTAGACGTGCTTGCAAAGTAATGTCCTTTTCGAATTGTATGCCAAGAATGGAAAGCTTCATTGAATGCGTTTTGCGAGTTAACGTTGTATCGCAATTAATGAGATCTTTGAGTTAGGACATATCTTCGCAGATGACTATCGGACGTTCTTGGAGTTCTTCAACATTGCAGATAAAGCTTAGCTTGTACGAGCTTGTCCGATATCAAAGTAAGACTGTTGGATCAAGTTTTGCCTATTTGTGCAGAGGACGTCCGATGTTCTATAGGCTATCTTCTTCAAGACTTATACAATTTGCAACTCTAAGCTGTTCAAGCTATGCCTAAGTACAAGTTGCCACACTAACAGACACGCAGGCCCATTAGTCACCTTGTCTTAGACTTTTAGGTTATGGATTCAAGCAAATCTAAGCTAAAATACAACAATCTCCTCCTATTTGCTTGAGTCCATGACCCTACGAATACAATATCAGCTGACCAAGTTCAAGTCTAGTAATAACATGCTTGAAAGATTGATATATTAAATAAGCATGCCCTAGATGAACTTACATACGGTCATTGTATTCAAGAATTACAAAGTGTTTACAAATAGGAAATTAAGCATCAGACACTTGTAATTAGACTGAATTTAACAACATGCAGAATAGACAATATAGGATATGTTTTTAAACCAGTGGTTTAATTTTCATGCATTCACATAATAAGCAGTTCATAAAAAGCATGAAACTTTTAAAATATAAGCATTGTGAATTAAACACGGAGTTTAATTACAAAGTTTTTGCAAAAGATTATACCGAAGATTTATCGGCCGGTTCGAGAGGATGACCTAGATGATGCACGACCATAGCCTCTGCCTGATGAAGATTGCTCATAGCCTCTTGATGTCCATCTAGAGTCAGCAGCAGCCTTTAGTTTTGCAATTTCTTCTTTGGCTTCGCTAATTCATCTTTGCGTCGGCCAAGTCGTAGGAGAGGTCGATGTTTTTCTGTTTGACTTCGGCTAACTCTTCTTTTGTATCCCAATGCAGGACAGATCGTGTTTTTCGTTTGAGTAGTGCATTATGCTCAATGAGCTTAGTCCGCTGATCATTGTTGAGTCTAGCCATCTCCTCCTTCATGGACGCAAGCGATGTATCAATGAGAGCAAGACGGGTGGAAGTAGTGATGTGCTCCTTGCGATAGAAGGCTAAGTGCTTGGATGTAAGATTGCGCGTCGCCGCACGGAGGAGGAGTGAGCGATTCGCCTGACGCTGAGAGTGAAGCACAAGCTTGTAACCAGCTTCAACCATGTCGACGATCTGCATCATCTTAGTGGCGAGGTTGTCCCAATTGGTTTTGAAGATGGCAGAGGTCGAGGAGGAAGATGCTGTGATCTGGCTGGCAAGAGCAGCTTGGCTGGCCGAGATGGACCGTAGGCAGGCATCAAAAGCGGCCTTTGCACCCTTGGAAATTTCCATGACTTGGGTCAAGCAGTCAGCCTGGACATGGGTGATGTGAGACTGATCTGCAGAGCCGTGCGGGGCCTTGGTCAGGTCGACAGAGATGACCTCAAAGTCTTTCAAAAATTTATGAACAGCCTCAGCAGGATAGGTATCAGACGAGTCAGGATGACTCACTGGAGGAGATGATGGACCTGCTGAGGGGGAAGGATGGCTGGCAGCTTGGGTAGGAGAGGGTGGAGGATGGCTGGTGGAAGACTGGGAGTGGCTGGAGGAAGTTGGAGAATGACTGGAGGAGGAAATGGTAATATGGCTGGTAGAGGGTTGGGATTGGCTAGGGTAGGTCAGACGAAGGGATGGATAATATGGAGGGATGAGAGGGGATCGAGGCCTTAGACGACTAATGAGAAAAGGAGTAGGGATAGAGATAGGGGGAGGTGAACGGTATAGAGTAGGGATGAAAGGGTTGAAGCCAAGGTAAGTGGTGACTACATCAGTGAAGTTGTAGACCACAGGGTGAAGAAGGATGGAAGGATAGCGATAAGGGTGACCGGAGGTTTAGGCAGAGAAAGGAAGGAAGAAACGGTGGATTCGTGGGGAGAGGAAGGCCTAGGTCCTTGTGAATTGCAACCCATTGGTTGAAGATCATGAGATCTTGCACCGCGGAGTTGTGGGAGAAGAATTGGGACCAGCCGGAGGAAGAGGTTCATAGAAAGCACCCCATTTAAAGATGATTTCACCGCAGACATAGGGCGAGAATTTTCCTGGGGTAGTCAAGGGTAGAAAGGTAGGGGTCAGAATCAGCAGGGTTGGGCTTAGGCCTGCTGTCCCGGAAAGACAGCAAATCCTGCACCTCAGGGTGTAGATGGCTGTATGGGTTGGTCCTGAGGCGTTTGGGGATAGGCAGGTCAGAAGAGGGAGAGATAGGGCGTTTGGAGGAAGGTGGTTGAGAGATGATGGCAGGTGAGATAGATGGCTCTTGTGTGGTGGTTGTTTGAATGGGAGCAGAGTGAGGAGGTGAGGAAGTAGGTGAGGTGGTAGTGGTAGTAGGTAGAGGTGGTGAAGCTGGTGAAGAGGTTATATCAGCAGGTTCTTCGAAGTGCACTCTTTTCTTTGCACTCTTTTTAATGCGCTTGCCATGAGCGGACTTTGTAGGTGAAGAAGAGGCAGAAGTAGAAAGTGGAGAGGATTTGGTGGGAACTGCTGGTGGGGGAACAGCAGATGGGGAAACGGCTGGAGTGGAAACTGCAGATGCAGATCCGGCTGGTGTGGAAGAAGAGGTGGATGAGACTTTAGGAAGTCCAAAGGATTCGTCCGTGGGTAGGAGAGTTTGCTTAGGTTTGGGTTTGGATAGATCTGCGGGTGTGAAATTAGAGGTATCCTTTTCAACCTCAGATCTGGTGCGAGATTTGCGGTTTTTCTTGAGACGGAGGGTGAGAGTGGAGGAATGTTTGGCCTTTTGGAAGGAGGCTCGAAGGTTCATAGGGATCATGATCAAGTTTTTGAGATCAAAGTTCTCGGGAAGTTCAGCCCTATAGGTTTAGGCTCCTCCTCTGGCTCCTCAGAACATGGGACTTTTCGCTTACCCTTGCCGGCTTGGGAAGAAGTGCCACTAGTGGAAGAAGCGGCAGCACCAGCAATGATTATTGATCGTTTGGCCATATCGTCCCGGTATCGGGTAACGTTGTTGACAGTGAAAACGTAGGTGTTAGACACCTTGATGAGGTCGTCAGTGATAACCTTATCATCGATCTCTTCAAATCTGCGAAGAATGACATTGATGACCCTTACGAAAGGTCGTCGCATGGAGGGGTTGGATTGAACGTCAGCCACACTTTGAGATAGCATAGAAAAGACGATTTTTGCCCAGTTAAGCTGCTTTTGAAGAATCACAGCTTTGGTCCACAGAAGTTGTTGAGAGGTAAAAATGTCTCTTGCTCCATTCTTGAAGAGAATGCTCTTATCGATCAGATGACTGATGTGATAAGCATTTTCAGGGAAGAGATTCCTTGACATCTCAGAAAACCTTTCAGGTTGAGCAGATCCTCGCATCATTTCCCAAGCAAGCGTTGATTCAGCATCGGTTAAGTCTAGTTTGCCTTCAATAGGCAGTTCAAGGATTGCCCCAATATCCTTATAGGTTAATCTGATGTGATGGCCTCTGATGTAACCTTTGATGTAGCTTAGGTTGATCGGTTCATTGGCATTGGCTGGAGGAGGAGGCAGGATCATCCTTGTGTAAAATTCCTCGGCTAAAGCATTGCTGTAGTGGGTATCATGAAGTTGGAACAAGGGAAGAAGCCCACATTCTGTTAAATCCTTAAGCAGGGCATCACCAGCAGATGTGCTGATAATGGAATCTCGGTCGATTGTCATCCCGGATGATAACTTGACTGGGAAGGATTCTCGGTGGAAGATTTGCACTGTTTAGCCCTAGATGGCTTAGCGGCAGAGGATGATGTTGTGTCGGTAGCCTTGGAAGATTTAGTCCTTGCCTATACGGTTGGTGGATATGAGAACAAAGACATAGATATAAGAAGGTATGATTAAATACAGCCGATGTGAGTGATCAGCCGATATTAACACAAACAGGTACTGTTCAGATTAAAACCCAAAACATGTTCGTATGATGACAAATGACAAGAACAGTTCATGAACTGGGTTTCAAAATATCTTCCTATTTTGTCATTTTTAAGTAAACAGGATTGTGAAAGCTAAAGACATAATATCACAGAAATCCGAAATCACAATTTTATGCTACATAAACAAGATTCAAACATCAATTTCAAGATTTTGCAGTTCATCAATGAAGTATAGTTCGAAATAGCACAAATTAGGTTAATGCAAATCATAAAACTTGATTTAAATGAATTAGAAGGTGTAGAAATCATTACCATTGATGATTTCTGCTCGAGAACAAGAGAAATTCGAAGTTTTGAGAAGATTTGGGAAGATTGCAGATTGGAAGTCGAGAGGTTTTTAAAACTAGCAAATGGCGGTTTTTGAAAAATGTGAAGAAATATTGTATCATTCGCCTTTTTGTACTTCGACAAGTTAATAAATTGTATTTGATAATTTTGAAGTCCGCATTTATGACCGATGAATGACCGATTGCATGACGCGCTTAGGTCCGCCTATTTTCTATAAAGACCGCCGACTTGGACATGTAAGGACTTACTCGTATTGTCTAATTTCTCGGCAGAGTTTCAATTTGCGGCCATTTAGACAATTTTGTAAAATGATTTAAATAGTTAGTCAAAGAGGTTAAGGATTGAGGTCAAGCATACCAAGCTCTCCTCTTAAATATGCAAACCTGGTTGAATCAAGTGGTTTTGTGAAAATGTCTGCTACCTGATTCTCTGTAGGCACATATTGCATACTAATGTTACCTTTTTCAACATGATCTTTAAGAAAGTGATATATCACATCAATGTGCTTTGTCTTGGAGTGCATGACAGATTTTGAGATACGAGATTGCCGACGTGTTGTCACACATTATAGGACAATTATCGTAATCTCATAATCAACAAGTTGTTTGATCCACAGCAATTGTGAGCAGCAGCCTACCGCCAGCCTATGTATTCGCTTCGCTTGTTGAAGTTGAGACAGAGGTTTGCTTCTTGCGGCCCATGAGACAAGTCTATTTCCTAAGAATTGACAAGTCCCACTTGTGCTTTTCTGTCAACTTTACATGCAGCAAAATCAGCATCGAATAGCCTATAAGATTAAAAGATGAATCTCTAGGATACCGATTCCCAAATTGGGAGTATCTATCAGATATCTGATGATTCTTTTGACTGCTTGTAGGTGAGACTCCTTTGGATCGCTTGAAATCTAGCACAAACACAAACAGAAACATGATATCGGGCCTACTAGCAGTTAAGTATAAAAGTGAACCAATCATGCCTCAGAGAGTCATGTCCACTTTCTTGCCCTTCTCATCTTTGTCAAGATGGCGGTTAGTAGCCATAGGAGTTTGAAGCGTTTGCATTTTCAAGACCAAATTTCTTGATAACATCCTTTGCATATTTGGCTTGATGATGAAGATACCATTTGAACTTTGTTGAATTTGAAGACCAAGGAAAAAGTTGAGCTCTCCCATCATACTCATCTCAAATTTACTCGCATAAGCTTTTCAAACCTTTTGCAAAGATTTTCATTAGTGGAACCAAAGATAATATCATCAACATATATTTGAACAAGTAAGGTATGACCTTTATGCTTCATAATGAAAAGAGTAGTGTCAATTTGACCTCTTACAAAGCCTTGAGATGTCAAGAACTTTGAAAGGGTCTCATACCGGCTCTTGGAGCTTGTTTGAGTCCATAAAGGGCTTTCCTCGGCTTGTAGACATCTTCTCTTCTTGAGCGGTTTATGAATCCAGGAGGTTGCTCAACATAGACTTCTTCTTGAAGTTCTCCATTCGAAAAGCACTCTTTACATCCATTTGATAAACTTTGAAGTCTTTGAAAGAGGCATAGGCCAAGAATAATCGATAGCTTCTAATCTTGCAACAGAGCAAATGTCTCATCATAGTCAATACCCTCCTCCCTGTCGTATCCTTGGGCTACCGCCTTGCCTTGTTTCTTGTAATATTGCCGTTTTCATCCATTTTGTTTCGAAAACCCACTTTGTGCCAATAACTGTTTGTTCTTTGGGCCTAGGGACCGTGACCGACTTGGCATCTGTCAAATTGGTTTAGCTCTTCTTGCATAGCTTCTACCCGACTTGGATCTTCCGAGCTTCATCAATCTTTTGGGTTCAATGTTAGATACAAATGCAGTAGAATACATGCATTCATTCCTTGAAGCTTGTCTAGTTTGAACGCCAACATTAAGATCCCCAATGATTTGAGTGATAGGATGATCTTTTACTTCCCTAACTTCGCAGTTGAATTTGTCTTATTGCATCAGAGTTGGATTCTTGAGAAGTAGAAGTGATGAAGCTTGATTTTCTAAAGGGTAGGTTAATTCCAAGGTAGGTTGTATGACTTCGGTGTAGAAGGCAAAGTGGATTCAGGGTTTTCGAGTGTTCATTTGTTGGTTCATTTGAGGATTCTAATAGGTTGACTCTTGGAAGTTCTTGTGAAGAAGGAGGATCCGCAGATCGGGACTTGGCGTTACGCACTGCCTCATGTTCATCGAATCATTAGTAACCTTAGGAGCCAAATGTGGCCCAATGAAATCAAATTCATCAAAAGAAACATGTACAGATTCAACAACTTTTAGTGAAGTTTTATTGTAAACTCGTATGCTTTTGAAAACTTGGCATATCCCGAAAAATTCCTTCATCACTTTTGGATTCAAATTTACCTCTATGTTCTCTACCATTGTAAAGAACATAGCATTTACAACCAAATATTTTAAAGAATCCAATGTTGGGAGTTTCGCCTCTCCATATTTCATATGGAGTTTTGTTATGAAATTTGTTTATGATGGACTGTTTTGTGTGAAGCGTGCGGTGTTCACGGCTTTGCCCGTAAATACATAGGCGCTTTGCTTCAGAATCATTGTCTTTCCGCTTCAATGAGAGTTCGTTTTCCTTTCAAAGAACTCCATTTTGTTGAGGTGTGCCAACTGCAGAGAAATTGTGACCAATTCCATGGTCATCACAATATTTGGCAACACCATTGTTTTTGAACTCGTTCCATTGTCCGATCGACATCGAGATATCATCCACTTCGAGTTTGTAGTCTTCAAGAGTTCAAGAATGATGTCATATGCTTCATCTTTGGAGGACATCATCTCTACCCAAGTGAATCTTGAGTAATCATCAACTACCACAAGAGTATACTTGCGCCACCAAGACTTGTAGTAGTTACAGTCCAAACAGATCCATGTGCAAGAGTTGTAGAGGTCCGGTTGTTGATAGGCAAGGCTTGCTTTTGAAGGAAGACTTGTGTAGTTTGCCTAGTTGACATGCTCGCAGAGACGTGTGATTCAGTGATATTTTAGGCAAACCGACAACTAGATTGTCTTTTGATAGCTTCTCCAGGTATTTGAAATTGAGATGACTAAGCCTTTTGTGCCACAACCAGTTGTCGGTTGATGACCTAGCAACCAAGCATAGTTTGATTTTCTTCCAACAAAGATTTAGGTCAACAAAGATAGACATTCCCTTTTCGAATCCAAGATAGTTGAACATGTCTCATTGTCCTTTATGAGACATTGACTAGAGGAAAACCGACAGTTAGACCTTTATCACGAATTGTGATATGCTCAGCAGATTGTGCTTTAAACCTTCAACTAGAGAGACTTTGTTGATAGAAAGATTGCCTCTGATTATACTTCCATAACCAATGGTCTTCCCTTTTGAGTTGTCTCCGAATATGACTGAGGGACCCTTTGCTTTGACGATGCTTGAGAGAAGATGTGGATCACCAGTCATATGTTTTGAGCATCCACTGTCTAGATACCATAGATCTTTCTCTTCTTCATTGACAGCCATAAAGCATTCCTGAAATATAGACATTTAAGAATATGGTCCCCTCTTGATTTTTGGGTCCTCAAGGTTAGCAACCTTTTGGGATCCATACCTGTTTAACCTTTGGAGGAGTAAATCCTCTAGATTTAGGTGTGAATCTCAGAAGGCATTCATGAATCTCATGACCATGGCATTTGCAGAAAGAGCATTTGTGAAATCCTTCAACATGAGTAATGATTTCTTTTTGAGGCTTCCTATTATCAGCAGTCTTTGGAATGATCTTTCTGCTGATAATTGGCCTATAGGACTTAGGCTGATAATGCCTTTTCTTATTGATGTTAGGTTTACCATAGGTAGACCTCTTATCAAAAGATTTTGTATTTACAGGCACATGTCCTTTAAGCTTTTTATCGGCAGAATTCACTTCTTTTGCCCTTCTATAGGCAGTGTTGAGATCAGCAGTCTTGCCTTTGACAAATTTAATAGGTTTGAGCTGAGAATTCCTAGACTTGCTATTAGTCATCCCTGTTTCCTTAGGGTGACTAATGACAGGTTTCAGTTGCTCAGACTCCCTATTAGCAGAGTCATTACTGGCCGATTGCTTTCTTTTAAACTTGTCTTTTGTGTTCTTGGGATAAACAAAAGGAACTTTGTTAAAGCCAAGTCCTTGCCTTTTGGGAGACTGTTGGTCATAAGAAACTTCTTCAGCCGATTTTTCAACAATTACTTCAGATGTCTCATCTTTTTGAGAACTAGAAGGACTACCTACATTGAACTCACTTTGGAAACCGATACCAGTTTTGTCATCTAAAGATTTTTGGTTTGAAAGAATGGTATCAAAGTTTCCTTTAGAGTTATTCCAAGTATTGACAACCTTTTGAAGGTCATCTTTTTCAGAATTTATCTTCTTGATGTGTTCAAGTAGGAAGTCCACTTTTTCAGTCAAAGTTTTGTTCTCTTTTTGCAATTTGATACTTTCACTTTGTCTATCAAGATCTTTGATCTTAGACATCAAGGTTGATTTCTCGAGACACTAGTTCATGCTTCTTGGCAAGTTTTACATAGGCACTTTGAATTTTGAAAATTCTTCCAAAGATATCCTTGTTTGCTTTGATGAGCTCTCCCTTTGATGGGTCATTGAACTCATCATCATCATCAGTCATTTTGTTGAAATGGTAGTGACCTCACCGAATCATGTGGTGACTCCTGGCCATAAGGCATATGTTGGCTTTTTCAAAGAAAATCACAGAGTCATCCTCATCGTGTCGGTGTCACACCAAGTAGGGGTTGCTTTCATCAATGTCTTCACCACCATCCCTTTTTGTTTTTGAAATTTAGACTCGGGACGTTTCTTATAAAATTCATACTTTGGCTTAGGACATTGAGACGCAAAGTGGCCTGGTTTCCTACAATTAAAACAAACTAGCTCATTGTCCTTTTGGTGATCTCGATTTATAAGGAGCGAACTTTTCGGTTGAGCGTTGTTTTATAAGGAACGGCGCTTTGTGAGAAGACCGCCTATGTGATGATGATTTATTAAACCTTTTGAAACGTTGATATTTCTTTACAAACATAGCAAAGGCTTCGTCGAAAGAATATCATCATCTTCACGGATGTAGAAGGTGTTTCATCGGGTTTTGAACAGAAGGTTCGAGACATGGTGGTAAGGACAAGTTTTTAAAACTCTTTTCCATTTCTTGAGCTTGTTGGATTTCAAGCTCATAAACGAAAGACTAGCATAAAGGTTTCTAAGAGTCGGTTTGTTTAAATCTTTTGACTCTTTCATGGCGTAATTTTAACATGCCATAAACGCCTAGTGCATTTAGAAATCTCATGTTTATTTCTTTCTTTTCATACTTCTTTCCTAAGGAATAGCAAGAGTTGACTACCTCATAGAATCGTCATAGGCGCTTCAGAGACTCTTTGGGATCCTTTTGAAGGAGTCAAACTTCGGATGCAGGTATATAATTTGTTATTCTTTGTCTCACCATCACCTTCAAGATATTCAAGGATGGCTTCCCACATCTCCTTTGCTGTGTTCAGGTTGATAATCTGTTGGTACGTGCTTATATCGACACAGCTAGTAATGATGTTGATGGCCTTTCCATCCAGAGCATCATTCTTTCTGTCTTCATCATCCCACTCCTCTTCTGGCTTTGGTACTTCAGGTTCAGCAGTTGCATCTACCGCGGCCAGTGTATTGGGCTTCATTGGAATTCTGGGTCCATCTGTGACACATTTCCACAAACGTTTGTCAATTGAATTCATATGTCTTTTGACTTTATCTTTCCAGATGTCAAAGTGAACTTCATCCAAGACAGGACAATGGTTCACGTTTGAAGTTTCCAACATTTGGTGAGCAGCCATGATCTTTAATCTCTCAAGAGGTTAATCTCGGAAAAACAAGTTTTCAAAGAGTTAGGCTTTGATACCAATTGTTAGGTCCACGGTTGCTCAATATAGGCTAGAAGGGGGGGGTTGAATAGCCTATATCCAATTTTTAAAATTTGATTCAAAAAATCTTACTTCACTTAAGTTAGAAAAATTTAGCAGGCGGAAGTCTTGTGAAGTATAGGACAAGTTGGAAATGGCTGATCTTCACAGAATAAGATCAGCAGTTCTCAACAGTTTTGGAAATCTGGAAATATAAGCAACACATATAATTCACAATCACACACAAGTAGACAGAGTATTTAATATGGTTCACACTTATGAATAAGTGCTACGTCCACAACCAAAGTGGTCAACTTTGGATTTGAAAATCGTGTACTAAGTTTATCCACTAGATATTTTACAAACTAAATCTCTAATGGATTGTGTACAAAAATTTTGTTGACCAAGTGTTTGTGTGGGAGAATTGATATCAATAAGATACAATTCTCGTGAGCTATGAAGAGCTAAGTGTTGCAATCAATGAAGAGCTTTAATGGACTAGACGTCTAAGTGTGAAGCTCTTCAATGAATGTTACAGATAGGGCGTTTAAGCTTTTAAGAACTTGAAGACTATGGAGATTCAGTAGTTGGAGTGATTGAAGAAGATGGTTATAAATGCTGCCATGAAGTCTCCTTTTATATGCAGGAGTGACCTTGGAGCCGTTGGAGATCTTCATGAGTTGCTCAATTTGAATTCAAGAGCATTTAATGCTCTAATGGTGTTGTTGAGCTCTGATAGGCGGTTCTGCAAGTTACGATCTGTCTCGACATTTTGCCAAAAATAGGTAGGCGTGCTTGCGGCGAATGTCCTTTTCTGAATTGTATGCCAAGAATGGAAAGCTTCATTGAATGCGTTTTGCAGGTTAACGTTGTATCGCAATTAATGAGATCTTTGAGTTAGGACATATCTTCAGCAGATGACTATCGGACGTTCTTGGAGTTCTTCAACATTGCAGATAAAGCTTAGCTTGTACGAGCTTGTCCGATATCAAAGTAAGACTGTTGGATCAAGTTTTGCCTATTTGTGCAGAGGACGTCCGATGTTCTATAGGCTATCTTCTTCAAGACTTATACAATTTGCAACTCTAAGCTGTTCAAGCTATGCCTAAGTACAAGTTGCCACACTAACAGACACGCAGGCCCATTAGTCACCTTGTCTTAGACTTTTAGGTTATGGATTCAAGCAAATCTAAGCTAAAATACAACACCATCACTGGAGTCAAATCTAAGCGGGCGGTCGGTCGGATAGCAAGGGTTCTTGGGCCTCAAGAAGGTTTCCGAAAGAAGTTTTTTAAGTCACAGGGCATTTTGAATTTTGTTAAAAGCCAAATGCGGCCGGCATTCATAGAGATTATTCTGTATATACGATCAATCATCGGATTTGGTTCCTCCAAAGTTGATTTGGGCTGTCTCTCTTTCTCTTTCTCGATTGGCGACGATATTAAAGATCTTCAAGATCGTCAAAGTCCCCCTTTTCTTAGCCTTCTGGCAAGATCTTCAAGATCTCAAGAGAGAGCAAATTGGGTCCAAGAGACTTCTTGATGAGTTTATACTGGATTTGTAAGTCGGTTAAATTTCTACCAGCTTCATTATTTTTTCTAAAAAAAATTTCTTAGTTTAAGTAAATTTTTTATAATTATTTTTATAAATTTCTTTGTTTAACTATAATTATAAGTAAATTATTTATAATTATAGTTACAAAGGATTTCTTTTAATAATGAATTTTAACTTTCATCTAATAAACATTCACCTGCCATTTACATATTCTTTGTATCATAAGAATGTTATCATAATTTCATGTGGTTTCTTACAATAACTTTGGGAATTTGAGCTGATAGTAGTGCTGAATTAATATCTAGTAATAAATGTAACGGATTCACATTGAATATTTTGTCGATGTAAATGTTAACTGTGAGTTTCCTAGTTAGAGCTATTTTTATTACTATGTATGCTACAGCTGGCTTATGATTTCTCTCTTCTTTACCTCGTTAAATATGTTGTAACTAAAAAAATAAATAGAATAAATGCGAGGTCATGTAATTGAGATAAAAATTGACATCCTGTATGTAGAGAGAAGCATGCTATAATCATGAGTGAAAATAGATCAGAAATAGATAAAAGAGAACCTAACATATGTTAGGTCCGATAAGTCTAAATTTAGGATTTGCATATTGGGCCCTCAGTTACGTAAAGATGGAGCAACACTGCTAGTAGTTTCAATGTTGTATTATGTTATTTGAAAAAGTAAGGAAGGAAAGAAAAGAGCAAGGGCATCGAGGCCGGAATTTGTTCCGTCTGTTGAAAATTTGCTGTCCCTACTCAATCTGAAAAATAGGACTATCACTTCTTTTCCCACTATATAACACGGACCTTTTCTTTTGCTACTGGATTTTTATAAGTAGGAAGCTCAAGGATGTGATGTTTTGCCACTATTTTGTCTATTAGGATGGTCGTGAGGAGGCCGACGAGGAATTGCCCAAGAAAGCCAAATTCTTCTTTAGTACAGCCGTTCAAAACTGGGATGCAGAATTTTTTGTAAAAGTTGATGACAACATCGACCTTGATCTAGGTGAAAATTTTCATTTTTCTCTCCTTATTGGAGCCTGCATATTGCATTATTCCTATTCATTTGTTGAAATATCTATGAATATATCCATTATTCTCCGTTCTTTTTTCTGCGTATTAGATGGGTTAATTGAACTTCTCGAAAGCCGGCGTGGTCAAGACAGTGTATATATTGGATGCATGAAATCAGGAGAAGTGGTTGCTGAAGGGTAAGTAGTCTTTTATCTTCTTAGTATAGCTCATTTGGTGTTAAATCTTTTGTATTAAATATTATTATCATTCTATTATATACTCCCACCATTCTTAAAAAAGAGTTTGTTTTGGGCCATTCCATAAAAAGTGTCAACTTTCCAATCTTTACTTTTTGAGATGGTACTTTACCATTTTACCTTTGACTTAATTCCTACTATAATTGATGGTTCCCACTGCATCATTGGAAAACACACAACATCCTAATATTTGTAATAGATTTAATTGACGAGTCAAACTAGACTCTTTTTTAGGAATGGAGGGAGTATCTTTTTAGAAGTGTGATTTATCTTATCCTTCATTCCACTTATAGGATGTTTTGTTTAAAGACTCTCAGCTGATTGTTAAGCATAAAAGTTCTACAAAATTTGAACTTTCGTTATACGGATTAGTCTTAAATATCGTTACACTAATTTTTGTTATACAAAATTTGAACTTTCGTTATACTAATTTTCCACCTTCTAGGGAGTGTTAGTTGTTTTTTCGCTTTTCTAGAGCTACTTTTAGAAGCCATTTACAAAAGTGGCAGAACTTTTTCCGCGATTTTCAGAAGTCAATGTATAGTACTACCCCAACTAAATTGTGCGTTCAGCTTGCAAGGGCGCAGCCCTTTGGGCTTACAATTGCACAAGCAATCTAGCATAAAAGAACCAAGTAGCCAGCTCTGAGTTGGTTTAAACTCAATTCGAATACGTGTGGCTCAGCCGTAAGCAATAAATGCAATATGACTCTTCCTCAACTTGGATGAGTTCCGTAAAATACAAATTTGTTCAAAAAAAGGTTAAATGGCACAAGCATTGGTTCATTAGAAGCTGGAATCCACCCGTAACGAATAAATATAGGTTACTTAATTAGCTTGATTCAAGATTGTGTCAGTCTACAATATTAACTAGTCAAGTTTGAAAACCAAATCTCGGCTCGACTAGTTTAGTCATACATAAGCAGAGTGCCTATAGCTGTAATCCCATCGACATAGCATAATTCTGAGCTAACTTTTTGTAAAGAAATCTCATACACAGGTTGGCCTCAAGATTATAGACCATTTACATAAACATAAACAACTTCTCTTTAGGTGCAACCAACTTATGATACTAGGAAAAATCAGAACAATTAACACATATACTTCACAAAAATCATACACAAAATACGATCAAGAAACCGAAAGAGACAATGTTTTTACTCTAGATGTGAACTTAATTCCTGTAGTCCTTCGATCACTGAAATTAAATCCGGAAAATCATATATATTTCCTAACATCTTTTCCACCAAGTATTATTGATGAACCTAATTTCCTAGATAAAATTGAACAAAAACAAGGAAAGAATCAGAAGATTACACCCTACCTCAATTCTCCTCCTGGTCTTGAGGACCAAACCGCTTCTCATCTTGGAAACATCCTTACCTTTCAATCCAAAAGCCTTCTCCAACAACTCCTCGTTAATCCCCGATCCAAACAAAGCCGACGGCATTCTCACAGACCCTGGATTCTGGCTGTTAAAGCTCCCCCATATAGTTGCCCGTGACTTTCCAACATCCATCTGGAAATGCAATACACCCCTCGGAAACACCATCACCTCCCCTTTTTCAATCACTTTAGCATATATCTTGTTATTAGAGTCTACAAATCCAGAATAAATCTTTCCTGTTAGAACATACGCGACCTCAGTCGCTCTTGGATGAACGAACATGTGGTGCATTAACCCTGCCAACTTCAAAATCGGCACAAACAAGCGAGATGCCTAGTGTGTTCAAGCCCGGGAAGACACTCGAAGTCACGGGCACCCCTGAAAACCCAGATTTGAATTCTCCGGGGACTTTTATACCAGAAAATACAAAATCTTCTACGGTGACTAACGAGGAGTTCTTAAACGATGAGAGTGAATGATGGGATGAGGAGTTGCCTGTGTTCGGTAGGCAAAAGTCTTGGAGGGGATCAGGGTCTGAACCCAATACAACATAGGTGGTGTGGAGGAATATAACTAACAAACCGACATTTTAGGAGACACGGTTGATCTCATAGTTAGTGGATCATTTTTGGGATGTTAGGGTTGATCGATTGATAAAGATGTTATTCTAAATTCAGGTTGTGGCAAGATGCGGAGAACAGAACGTTATTGGCAAATCTTCTTACGAAGAATTCCATCCAGGTACGTACGTTTATTTTTCTTGTTATTCCCCAAATTCTCTGTTTCATTGGTGGCGAAATCTTTGGGATGTTGATTTAGTTTTTATACTCTTTTTTTTATAAGTGATTTAGTTTTTATACTTTTTTTTTTGATGAAGTGATTTAGTTTTTATACTCTTTAAGTGGAATTGAGCGAAATTGGTCAAATACTGAACTAACCGAGTCCCGATTCCAATTCCAAGGGTTAAACTATGTTCTTCCATTTCTTTGAACTAAAACTGATTGGAAATTTGGGATTGTAATGTTTGGGCTCAATGTGGGTGTCGAATTGTGTTCTGTAATCATTTCTACGAAAAACCCTACTCTTCTTGAATTCTTTTGTGTTTGATAATCATTTCTATGAAAAACCCGCTCTTCTTGAATTCTTTTGTGTTTGATTGCTGAGACTGAAGGTTCTTACAGTAGAGGACAAGCTAATGGTGCTAGGATGCAAGTATAATTTCCTTTTGCCTTTTTAGTTCTTTCGAACCGTGTGTTTTGTTGTATCTAATTTCTCGAGTTTTACAATGTGAGATTGTTTCTCGGATTGTTAATCTTTTTCTAGGGATTTAGAGATGAGAATTGTGGAAACTGAGATGGAAATAACATTGACAAAGAGTCACGGTTACCTCAAGAGCCATTTGCAGCAAATTGGGTCCTCTTCTGGCAAGAGACTTCTTGCCGTGACTGGAGTTTATACTGGATTTGTAAGTCGGTTAAAGAGAAATGTTTTCAGACGGTCTTGGATGCCAAAAGGTAATTTCATGAATAAAACATGCTACACACTTGGCATCATCTCATTATGTAGGTATATTAAGTTGAGAAACATTTGTTTCCTTGTACACCATAAAATAAGAAAGGAAACATTATTGCATCTAACCACTTTATTTTGTTAATTAACTTGTCGACGACTAAATGGAAGTGATTGTGAGCATCATGTCCTGTTTTTAGTCTGAGCAATTTCATCTTCGGCTTCTGGCCAAAGAGTAGATTAGACATTTATAGGGGATGTAACTTGAAGGCCAAAGCCTGAATTGTGATATCAGATCATGTTATGGACTCACTTAGAACTTATTGGCTCTAACTATTAGACTTAGGTAGTATGAATATAAATTCTTAATCTACTAGTATATGATCTATGTAAACTTTCCTCATAATTTAGTATGATCTTTGTTTAACTTTTCCTCGATTGAGAGACTATTTTTGAATTTTTGGGTTTAGCCTTTTTCCTATTGTTCTCTATTTGTCTTTCGATGGACTTCTCGTCCGTTTGGTGTATTTTTTGATTCTTACTTATATAATATATTTCTCTTATCAAAAAAAAAAAAAAAAAAAGAAGAAAAGAAAGAAAAAGGACAAGAAAAGGAAGTATGATGACATTTAAAGGGATGCTCGTCTTTTAATCTGGTTATAAATTGTTTTGGAGCTTAAATTATAAAGAATTACCTTATAATTTGAAGCAATGTTTGAGCAGTTTTTGTTATATATTGACATCAACGATGATCATTTTCTGAATCCAGATAAACTCATCTGAGATATGAGTGACGGTTACCCATGGATCAACTAATAGGGTACTTGCACTTTTTCTTTCTTTTCACACTCTCCTCCCGTCTTTCTGGTGTTCCTAACTCATGGAGAGGACGGAGCCAATTTTTAAATGCTGAATTTTTTTTTGAGAGTCGCAATAGGACCATTCTGACAGTTTCCTTGAAGGCTTTAACATTAAAAAACTGTCCCTTTTGTTATTTCATTTCTTAAATATATGCTGGTTTCAAGAAGAATTGTCAGATAACGCATGAAAAGGCTCTTCGGTAAGTGGCCATATGTAATCGGAGGAAGAAGTGCGTCATCATTAACTGGTGCTGTCTGTGCATCATCTTTTCTGGATCACGATATAGCACGAGACCATTGGTCAGTCTTTGTTTTGTTTAGTATTGGTTGGGTTTCCCTTCACGGTCAAAGCTTTTTGGTTAGTTGGAACTATTTAGGATTGATGAGAAAGAGAAAATCTCTAGCGCTTCAGCCCCCCTGTGCTTGATGTGGTTGAAATGGAGAGAATGGAGCAGAAGATGCTTTGATGGATTGTAGTTGCCTCTAGTCAAGATCCGGTTTCTAACGCTCACCTACTCTTGCTTCTTTTCCTTTTCTTTTTAATGCCTACGAAAATTTTTGCGGCTCGTAGTCTTCTTATTTGATTTTCTTGGGGACCTCTATTTATGCTTGTAGGTTTATCTTAGGAGAGAAACGTTTAACATTTTGGGTACACTTTTGAGTCCAATTTTCTTTTTACTCACAGGCTTCCCCTCTGGTGAATTCGATCTGCTTGTATATGCTCTTGCTTATCAAAATATAAATTTTAAACGGCTAATAACAATGCTTAATTTGATCGATCCTAGTTGATTTTCGAAATTTCTTTTTCAAAGACCCAAGATTTGTGTCTACATGTGCAGCAATGCTTTTGCCACAAATCATAGCTATGATTTAATTGCTTATGACGTCTAAAATCTTTGAACATTTCAAATATCCTAAAAAATGTCTTATCTGGTTCCTTTTTCCTTTCAAAGTAATTTTGTGTTCATATATATGGTGATCCAACAATAAAGATAGTCTTTCGTAAGTTGCCATCAGTTGACAATTAATAGTGTATGTCCATTCGGATTTTGTTGACGATTCTTTGCAAAAACTTGAAGAAAGAGGAATAATCATACGCTTTGTAATCGGTCGGAGGTTTTCCCATGCACTTGGACTGTTCTTTCATTATTCGTTATAAAATGTGTTGTATTTTACCTTGTTTTCTACCTCTAGAACTGCCACGAAAACTCTAGTTTAACTACACAAGCTATTTATCACTTTGCAAGTAACCTTCCAATTTTCAGTGCTAATTGCAGGGATAGCTTGGACCGCAACATTGACGAGGAAAACCGCGTTACAAAGGATTTCTTTTAATGAATTTTAGCTTTCATCCAATAAAGATTCACCTGCCATTTACATATTCTTTGTATCATAAGAATGTTATCATAATTTCATGTGGTTTCTTACAATAACTTTGGGAATTTGAGCTAATAGTAGTGCTGAATAAATATCTAGTAATAAACGTTTAAGTTTGCATTAACGGATTCACATTGAAAATTTTGTCGATGTAAATGTTAACTTTCGCTTCCTAGTTAGAGCTATTTTTATTACTATGTATGCTACGGCGTATGATTTCTCTTCTTTACCTCATTAAATATGTTGTAACTAAAAAAATAAATAGAATAAATGCGAGGTCATGTAATTGAGATAAAAATGGACATCCTGTATGCAGAGAGAAGCATGCTCAATGTTTTTTTTCCCCATAAATATAATCATGAGTGAAAATAGGTCAGAAATAGAAAAAAGAGAACCTAACATATGTTAGGTCCGGTAAGTCTACATTTAGGATTTGCATATAGGGTGGAACGTAGGACCTTTTCTTTTGCTACTGGATTTTTATAAGTAGGAAGCTCAAGGATGTGATGTTTTACCACTATTTTGTCTATTAGGATGGTCATTAGGAGGCCGACGAGGAATTTCCCAAGAAAGCCAAATTCTTCTTTAGTACAAATTGTTCAAAACGGGATGCAGAATTTTATGTAAAAGTTGATGACAACATCGACCTTGATCTAGGTGAAAATTCAAAATTTTCTCTCCTTATTGGAGCCTGCATATTGCATTATTCCTATTCATTTGTTGAAATACCTATGAATATATCCATTATTCTCTGTTCTTTTTCCTGCCTATTAGATAGGTTAATTGAACTTCTCGAAAGCCCGTGGTTAAGACAGTGTATATAATGAAATCAGGAGAAGTAGTTGCTGAAGAGTAAGTAGTCTTTTATCTTCTTAGTATAGCTCATTTGGTGTTAAATCTTTTGTATTAATTATTATTATCATTCTTTTATATACTCCCACGATTCTTAAAATAGAGTTTGTTTTAGGCCATTCCATAAAAAGTGTCAACTTTCTAATCTTTCCTTTTTGAGATGTTACTTTACCATTTTACCCTTGACTTAATTCCTACTATAATTGATGGTTCCCACTTCCATGTGGGCATGCATCAATGGAAAACACACAACATCCTAATATTTGTAATAGATTCAATTAGTTTTTCTTAATCTGTGTGACGAGTCAAACTAGACTCTTTTGCAGAAATGGAGGGAGTATCTTTTTAGAAGTGTGATTTATCTTATCCTTCATTCCTGAGCGTCTCTTCAGGGTGTATAAAGTATTCATTGTGTATGTTATGGTTCTTATAATTTTTCCTTGATTTTTCTAGTATGCTTCTGGTGAAATTTCATCAACTATGATCTGGTGCAGCATCTCAGCATTGGTATTGTTATGCCTAGTCTGCTTACTTCAAAACTCTGATTTTCTGATTTATCAGCCAGTTGTATTTCTTCTCCATTTTATGGTACTCGAGTTTTAGAGAATGCTCTTTTTCTTTTTCTTTTTTGTGCTTGGTAAAACAAGTCCCTTTTATGATTAATTAGAAAATTGCACCCAAATAAGCCTAAAGAATGTGATTTTCATATCTAAACTCATGATGACCCTTTTACTTGTTGCTCTGGCTCCTAGAGATTGTTGGTTATTACAGCTGAAGTAGTGTCTCATCTGCTATGCCACACTGAATCGTAAAACGTTGTCTTGTGTCACGTGTATCAAAAAATTTTGTTTGCACATGCTCCAGGCCTTGTTATTCTCCTCCACTCAAGTGGAAAGTGTGGATCAATTTACTGAAAAGTAAGCATTATCGAAGCATATTATTACGTGTGGTACAGGCTCTTTGTTTCTCTCCATAAACATCCTTCTCCCAATTTGTCATCATAGATACTTTGAAAAACTGTCTACAATGCTCGTGCATCTCTTGTGCACTTTGTAATTTTTTTGTTGGGTGAACAATATAAATGTTCGTTTCATTTGTGGTTATGTTCTCTTCATTGTCGATTGATATAAATATAATCATGAATGGCTAATCATTTCTGTGCACGATTTTAGGTGGCTTCTCAAATTCATGCGGGTCAATTTGGTTTTGTCGATGGTTCTGTCAGATTATTCGACATTCGCTCACCTGATGCGTAAGCACTCTACACTATTATTATCTGATGTCAAAGTAGTTTTCTCTCTGTTACATCACTCTTGCTAAAGTCAATTTGATTACTGAAATCACAAAAATATATGTTATCGCGGGGATCTTCCTGGAGTTTGTCTCACTGAGAACTAGGGAATCATCCTAAGATGGTAGTCCACTTTGCATATTTGGAGATGTCTCGATCTGTGAGGTGTGTCAATACATAACTCTTTTCTCATAATCTGTTTGTTCAAGGCTTGTTTGCGTTTCTCGACCTCACACCACGAAAGTCGAAAAAGTTGTGGGGATTGGTTTTCAACTCGGACTTGATCCTATAAAGGTAGAGGGATCCCCTAATTTTAAATGTTTTACTTTTGTAGTACTACCAAAATTCAACGTACTTTTAACATGTGGCACTTCTCTTGTTGCAGATTGTCGGTGCATCTCAAGCTCGAGACATTCAGTTCCTCGATATTGTCTATTTGCTTCTGCTTTACCTGTTGATGGTTTAAACATTCATTTACTGAAGCTATCAGGTCCTCTCTCTCACACACACACAAACAGTGGCATGCTTTCTTTTTTCGGGGGTATAATTTATTCTCTGCATTGAACTAAGGTGACATCGTTTTACAAATTTGATTTCTCTGCTGAGATTTGAGAGTATGGTATCTAAATTGAAATTGTTCGTCCCTAGGTTTGCACTGGCAGATAAATTGACATTCTTCTCTTGCTTTTAATGGTGTCTAAAGACTCAAAACAAAAGGAAAAAGGGAAAAAAAGAGGGGGAGGGTAATATGACAGGAAGAAGGGCCATAATCTGTGTATATATGTACGAACTTGTCTTTCATAATTTGCTTTTGTGATTGTTGTGCAAGTCTTGTACAAATGAATACTGATTTTCATATCAACAAAATATATTTTTCAATACTTTTATATTCATGTTATCTCCGTCACAGAACTAAGTTGATGGACAGTACCACTGTGCATGTTTTGGTACGGGTAGTCCACAACTTGAGTTGCTCATTTGCTTCCTGATAAACTCTGTAAGGTGCTGGTATATGTGGCCCTATGTTTTGATTCCTCTAGTCTACTCTTCTATGCAGTATCTACTTATATAGAGTTGTAAACTTTGCACCGGTGAATTTTCAATTTCATAAAATACATGATGCAAAATATTTGAGCACGTTGTGTAAAACTAATACTTATCTGTCCTAAAAAAAATAGACATTTGACAAGTCAAACTTTTTAAAATTGTAGCTTTATTGGCTTATACTTTCTTTAAATTGCACTAAAATTTTGTTATACGTCACTTCTACTTAAATAAAAACATAAAGGGATGTTGTTTGGCAGTGCAAGAATGCCATAGTTTTTAGGCTTCCAAAGAGGATGTGATATTTGAGGGCTTTTAAAATATACTAGATTTAAAGCTTTGGTGCTACTTCAACTTTGTTCAAGGATTAGTGAGTTAGGGAATGTAACTTGGTAGCTAGTTCTTGAGGGTTCTGGCACTTTCCATGAGTGGCTTCATTTATATTTGGTGGTTTAGGTAGAGTGTTTCTTAGTCCCCATTGCCCCTACTGATAGTTTGTAACTGATTTTACTTGGAAATTTTGTTATACGTCACTTCTACTTAAAAAAAAACATAAAGGGATGTTGTTTGGCTGTGCAAGAATGCCATAGTTTTGAGGCTTCCATAGATGATGTTATATTTGAAGTGTGCATGACATTCTGTATGCTTTTAGATGTTCTCTATTCTTCTCTGTTTCTTTCGTTTGGCAAATGATATTCGTTGATTGCCATTCTGAAAGTTATTCTAAGTGTAGCCTATTATTTCTGCTCAGGTTGTGTAGGTCTTCTTTTCCCTTGCTTTCTATTTGGAAGGAACGCTGAGTTTTTGGGTTCTGGGACTTTCGCGGGGTCATGCATGAGCCATTTTATTTTATGGGCTCTTCTTAATACTTTCTGCTTCTTAGCGATGGCATTGACATTCTGCTGCTGGATGTTTTGTTGCATGTTATGCTTGTGAACTATACAGTCAAATATTTTTCGCGCGGTAACTTAAAATAAAATAGAACAATAGAGCGGCACAAGCCTATTAAAAAGAAGGCTTAAATCGCAATTTGGTCATCCTACTTTTACAGAAAAATTCATTAAGCTCACTCTACAATTTTTTTTCTTAATTTCATCACTATACTTGACATGTTTAGTCAATAAGGTCACGCGCTTGACTTCCGTTAGTTTTTTTTGGATGGAGGGCTGTGAAAAGACCAAAATGCCCTTTACCTTATAATTAAGATTAAGTATAAAATTTATAGAAGCCTTTTCTCCTCTACCGTGAGCGAATCAGAGATGCAGAGTTCCTCAACACACTGATTTTCTTCCTTGTCTTCAAAAGCGTTCTTTTTCTTCGTAGCAAACAAGACGAGAATTGACTCGGAAAGGAAGCCTGAGGTAAATCAGTCCGGTTCTTGCTATTTAGACGATTATATGGTGATAGCTCCTTGCTTTTAGTATTGGCTCCACCCACCAGTTCTTCAATTTCCTCGGTTGTGAGTCAAAACCTAAATAAGTTTCATCTCTCTCCTCTCTCTAACCCTAGTTTCTCGAAATTAGGTGGGTATGGGTGTGTGTCGGAGGAGAGAAAATACCCAACGAATAGGGGTGGAAACCTTAATGTCGCCGAATTCGGATTTGACAAGGGCGGCGTGGAGGGACTTCATGGCGGGTACGAAAAGAATGTTTTCTAGTCAAATGGATTGTCTTAGAGACAATCAAGGATTGAGAAAATGATTTCTTCTGAGAGAAAATCGAAAGGGGGAGAAGATGAATTTATTGGCGGACTTGGCAGCGGGTGAAGTTTATGGAACTCTTTGCCATCGCTGAGAACGAGGTTATGTGTCGGTCGAAAGTCATGACCTTGCCGACTAGTTGACGGCTGTCTTGGATAATGGGTTGTCTTGAAGAATTGTCGGCCGGCGGTGACACCATTTTATATTTGAACCATGTATTTCGTGGAGAGAAAGAGAGAGAAAATGGGGGAGGAGAGAGACAGAGAAGGGTAGCACGTGATATCAGTAAGGGTGTTTTCGGGTTTCACAAATTTTTTTTTTTAACTTTCTAACCAAAAAATTGGACGGAGTGATGAACGTGAGACAACATGTATAGTGATGAAATTGAGAAAAAAAAATTGTAGAGTGAGTTTAATGAATTTTTTGTCAAAATAGGGTGACCTAATTGCAATTTAAGCCTAAAAAGAAACTATATTTGGAAGCAAGATAAATTGGGAACTAGACAAGAAAATATTGGGTGCAAGCTTTGAGTAAAGTAGTTTTACTACTTCTAGAACAAATCTGTAAACTTGATGTGGTAATACAAGACACACGAGACACTATTTTGACCCATGTACACAAACTTACCAATTATCCTGGACTCCTACAACTATGAAAAACATATTAGAATGTAGTATAATCAAGGCGAAAGTGAATGAAAGTGAATGAGGTCTGAATTGAAGCCCAACTAACCATTTGTCTTTAAAGTGCATCCTCTTTTCAGCTTATCATAGGTGGCAGCATACTATTAAGGACTTGTGACCCCAACAGGACGGGGTATCAAATTTGCATAATAAATTATGCGATTTTTGCGTATCATTGTTTTTATATATTTAAATTATGGTCTCTTTTGTAAATCTCAGCTATCGTGCGATTGGATATGGATTTTGATAGTATTTGCTGATTTTATATAGTGGTATCATTGTATTTTGTATATCTCATAAATGATGGCATCTTTTGTATATTTCTCATTGAACCATTAAAAGAAGTGTGTATTGTGATTGCTATCAAAACATTTTGGTAGCTGCTACCTTTAAGTTAAATATATCACTAATGACATGCTCTACATCTCTCTCTCTCTCTCTCTCTCTCTCTCTCTCTCTCTCACGAAGAAGTCCAAATTTGATTTTATTTCTGTTTTACAATTTGATTTCTCAAGAATTCTACAAAACCCTCAAAGATATCACCGAATTGTTTGCTAATTTGATTGTTGCGTTTGATGTCCAAAGAGAATTCACCGATTTACTCAACTGTAAGTCCTCCGAGTTGTAATTTGATTCTCTCTCTCTCTCTCAAAATATTTGTTAAGTCCTAATTTGATTTTCATTCTGTTTTGCAATTTCATTTCTCTCTGTGTTGCAAAGAGTTCTACAAAAACCCACCATGGCAAAACCCTCGACATCTCAGGAGTTGTTGGCTTGGAAATTGCGAATAAAATTTTGATGTCTTACTGTATTTTTTATTCTTAGGTTCATTGATGTTGTGGGCTTCTTCAACTTCTCGGTGTAGTCAATGGAGTTTGAGCTGTATTTGGTCGATATTCAGATTCTTGGGTCCAGAATAAGTAAGTCCACTAAAATTTGTAGTTACTTAGTTTTTCTATTAATTTCCCCGATTGCTGCGAATGTGTCGATGATGTTAAATGTTTTATTGGAATTTTATTTTTTCGCTCACTGATTGTCTCGCCCGCGGATTGTTGTATAAGGTAGTTCTTTATACCTAATTGTTCATATTTTGGTCTGTTTTCAATGCAAATTTGCTCACTAATTGCCTCGCTCACTAATTATTTCGCTTACTGATGCAAATTTTAGTAATGTTATCTGGATTCCATAAAAACAAAAGGGGATGAAAACCATCGTTTTTCAGTTGCTTAGGACTAGAAAAATAATCATCCTTGAAAATTGGTTTTGCTTTAGTAACTCAAATTTGACTTGGTATTTATGATTTAAGTTACAAATGCGGCTGTTGATATATCTATCTTAATTTAGAGTATCACGTGAGACTTCTTAATGCAAAATTTGAATTTTATTAAACATCCTTGAAGGCTTTATTCATGGTGAGGGTGGGTTTAGAATGACAAATCCTTTTCATGTTAGGCAGATTAGTTTTCTTACCAAGCCTTTTGTGACCTTGGATTATAATTTTTTTGAACAAGAGCAGGATAGGTTAAGGGTTTTTAAAGTTAGGACTCAAGAAAGGTTTATATATGCCAATATTTTGTTGTCAAAAACAAAAGATTTCAGATTTTATTGCTTTGTAAAGGTGTTGGAAAACCTAAAAGAAATAACCTAGGGTCCCCATAGATATAAGACCCCCACGCGTAGCACCCAAAAGAAAGATGCATATCACACATCCAAACTATACATTCAAATATTCTTCGCGCGATAATGAAAATGAAATAGGGCAATAGAGTGGCACAAGCCTATTAAAAGAAGGCTTAAATCGCAATTTGGTCACCCTACTTTGACAAAAATTCATTAAGCTCACTCTACAATTTTTTTTCTCAATTTCATCACTATACTTGACATGTTTAGTCAATAAGCTCAACGCACTTGACTTTCGTTAGTTTTTTTGGATAGAGAGCTGTGAAAAGACCAAAATGCCCTTTATCTTATAATTATGATTAAGTATAAAATTTATAGAACCCTTTTCTCCTCTACCGTGAGCGAATCGGAGATGCAGATTTCCTCAACACAGATCGATTTTCTTCATTGTCTTCAAAAACGTTCTTTTTCTTCGCACAAACAGGACGAGAATTGACTCGGAAAGGAAGCCCGAGGTAAATCAATCTGTTTCTTGTTATTTTGACGATTATACGGTGATAGCTCCTTGCTTTCGAATGGGTTAAAGAGTATTTGCTCCACCCACTAGTTCTTCAATCTCCTCTGTGAGTCAAATCCCAAATAAGTTTCATCTCTCTCCTCTCTCTAACCCTAATTTCCCGAATTAGGTGGGGTGTGTCGGAGGAGAGAAGAATACCCAACGAATAGGGGTGGAAACCTTAATGTCGCGAATTCAGATTTGACAAGGGCGGCGTGGAGGGACATCATGACGGGTATGAAAAGAATGATTTTTAGTCAAATGGATTGTCTTGGAGAGAATCAAGGATTGAGAAAATGATTTCTTCTAAGAAAAATCGTAAGGGGAGACGATGGATTTATTTGCGACTTGGCGCGGGTGAAGTTTATGGAACTCTTCGCCATCGCCGAGAACGAGGTTCATGTGTTGGTCTAAAGTCATGACCTTGCCGACTAGTTGACACTGTCTTGGATAATGGGTTGTCTTGAAGAATTGTCGGTCGGCGGTGACACCATTTTGTATTTGGCCGAGGTGACACCACCGCCATTTTCGTTATATATTCAACCAATCTCTTAATTCTCCCAACACACCTCGGCCCCGATCGGATCTCGAATCAAATCTCGTGTGAGTCTCGTGTGTCGTGAAATGTATCGAGATTAAGAATTTTGGAGGAGAGGGAAAAACTCTAAAATGGTTCCACTTTTGTCTTGGGCATAGTTATCGTTTCGATTGATCGGGAGAGTCCTTCACAAGAAAGTACCCATCCAGAGGGCAAAAATTCTTTCTTCTTCGTCTTCAAGAAAGAGAACACGCATAGCATAAGTGGGTGATGAAATCTATATCGACCTTTTCAAAGAGCTGCACCTCTCTTTGATTTGAACCATGTATTTGGTGGATAGAGAAAAAGAGAAAATGGGGGAGAGAGAAAGAGAAGGGTAGCACGTGATATCGTAAGGGTGATTTTGGGTTTCACAATTTTTTTTAAACTTTCTAACCAAAAAATTGGACTGAGTGATGAACGTGAGACAACTTACCAAGTATAGTGATGAAATTGAGAAAAAAAATTGTAGAGTGAGTTTAATGAATTTTATGTCAAAATAGGGTGACCTAATTGCGATTAAAGCCTAAAAATAAACTATATTTGGGAGCAAGATAAATTGGGAACTAGACAAGAAAATATTAGGTGCAAGCTTTGAGTAAAGTAGCTTTACTACTTCTAGAAATCAGAACTTTTGGGGTAATACAAAGACACACGAGACACTATTTTGACCCATGTACACAAACTTACCAATTATCCTGGACTCCTACAACTATGAAAAATATTAGAAAGTAGTATAATCAAGGCGAAAGTGAGTGAAAGTGAACGAGTTCGAATTGAAGAGTGTGCGATTGGATATGGATTTTGATAGTATTTGCCAATTTAATATAGTGGTATCATTGTATTTTGTATATCTCCTAAATGATGGCATATTTTGTTTATTTCTGCTGCTGAACCAATAAAAGAAGTGTGTATTGTGATTGCTATCAAAACATTTTGGTAGCTGCTACCTTTTAAGTTAAATATATCACTAATGACATGCTCTACATTTTCTCTCTCTCTCTCTCTCTCTCTCACGCAGAAGTCCTAATTTGATTTTATTTCTGTTTTGCAATTTGATTTCTCGCAAGAATTCTACAAAACCCTTAGCATATCACCGAATTGTTTGCTAATTTGATTGTTGCTTTTGATGTCCGAAGAGGATTCACCGATTTACTCAACGTAAGTCCTCCGAGTTGTAATTTGATTTTCTCTTTCTCTCTCTCTTTTTCAAAACATTTGTTAAGTCCTAAATTGATTTTCATTCGTTTTGCGATTTCATTTCTCTCTCTATTGCAAAGAGTTCTACAAAACCCACCATGGCAAAACCCTCGACATCTCGGGAGTTGTTGGCTTGGAAATTGCGAATACAATTTTGATGTCTTACTCGGGTTTTTATTCTTAGGTTCATTGATGTTGTGGGCTTCTTCAACTTCTTGGTGTAGTCAATGGAGTTTGAGCTGCATTTGGTCGATATTCGATTCTTGGGTCCGAATAAGTAAGTCTACTAAAATTTGTAGTTACTTAGTTTTTCTATTATTTTCCCGATTGCTGCGAATGTGTCGATGATGTTAAATGTTTTATTGGAATTTTATTTTTTCGCTCACCGATTGTCTCGCCCGTGATTGTTGTATAAGGTAGTTCTTTATACCTAATTGTTCATATTTTGGTCTGTTTTCAATGCAAATTTGCTCACTAATTGTCTCGCTCACTAATTGTTTCGCTATCGATGCAAATTTTAGTAATGTTATCTAGATTCCATAAAAGAAATGGGGATGAAAACCATCGTTTTTCGTTTCTAAGGATTAGAAAAATAATCATCCTTGAAAATTGGTTTTGCTTTAGTAACTCAAATTTGACTTGGTATTTCGATTGAAGTTACAAATGCGGCCGTTGATATATCTATCTTAATTTAGAGTATCACGTGAGACTTCTTAATGCAAAATTTGAATTTTATTAAACATCCTTGAAGGCTTTATTCATGGTGGAGGGTGGGTTTAGAATCACAAATCCCTTTTATGTTAGGTAGATTAGTTTTCTTACCAAGCCTTTTGTGACCTTGGATTATAATTTTTGTGAACAGGAGCGGGATAGGTTAAGGGTTTTTAAAGTTAGGACTCAAGAAAGGTTTATATATGCCAATATTTTGTTGTCAAAAACAAAATATATCAGATTTTATTGCTTGTTAAAGGTGTTGGAAAACCTAAAAGAAATAACCTAGGGTCCCCATAGACATAAGACCGGGTCTCACGCCTAGCACCCAAAAGAAAGATACATATCACACATCCAAAATGCCCATAGACTTTGACAGAAAAATTCATTAAGCTCACTCTACAATTTTTTCTCAATTTCATCACTATACTTGACATGTTTAGTCAATAAGGTCAACGCGCTTGACTTCCGTTAGTTTTTTGGATGGAGGGCTGTGAAAAGACCAAAATGCCCTTTACCTTATAATTAAGATTTAAGGTTAAAATTTATACTCCTCTACCGTGAGTGAATCGAGATGCGAGTTCCTCAACACAGATCGATTTTCTTCATTGTCTTCAAAAACGTTCTTTTCTTGGCAAAAACAAGACGAGAATTGACTCGGAAAGGAAACCCGAGTTAAATCAATCCGGTTCTTGTTATTTAGACGGTTATACGATGATAGCTCCTTGCTTTCGAATGGGTTAGTTTGAATGGGTTAAAGAGTATTTG
>CM028363.1:411930-459430 GCA_016624345.1 Platycodon grandiflorus | reverse complement strand
ATATGAATACTGATTTTCACATCAACAAAATATATTTTTCAATTCGTTTATATTCATGTTATCTCCCTCACAGAACTAAGTTGATTGACAGTACCACTGTGCATGTTTTGGTAGGGGTAGTCAACAACTTGAGTTGCTCATTTGCTTCCCGGTAAACTCTGTAAGGTGCTGGTATTTGTGGCCCTATGTTTTGATTCCTCTAGTCTACTCTTCTATGCAAGATCTACTTATATAGAGTTGTAAACTTTGCACCGGTGAATTTTCAATTTCATAAAATACATGATGCAAAATATTTGAGCACGTTGTGTAAAACTAATACTTATCGTCCCCAAAAAAAAAAGACATTTGAAAGGTAAATTTTTTAAAACTGTAGCTTTATTTACTTATACTTTCTTTCAATTGCACTAAATTTTGTTATACGTCACATCTACTTAAATAAAAACATAAAGGGATGTTGTTTGGCAGTGCAAGAGTGCCATAGTTTTTAGGCTTCCAAAGAGGATGTGATATTTGAGGGCTTTTAAAATATACTAGATTTAAAGTTTTGGTGCTACTTCAACTTTGTTCAAGGATTAGTGAATTAAGGAATGTAGCTTGGTAGCTAGTTCTTGAGGGTTCTGGCGCTTTCCATGAGTGGTTTCATTTATATTTTGTGGTTTAGGTAGAGTGTTTCTTAGTCCTCATTGCCCCTACTGATAGTTTGTAACTGATTTTACTTGGAAATTTTGTTATACGTCACTTCTACTTAAAATAAAAACATAAAGGGATGTTGTTTGGCTGTGCAAGAATGCCAAAGTTTTGAGGCTTCCATAGATGATGTTATATTTGAAGTGTGCATGACATTCTGTATGCTTTTAGATGTTTTCTATTCTTCTCAGTTTCTTCTATTTGGCAATTGAAATTTATTCTAAGTGTAGCCTATTATTTCTACTCGGGTTATGTAGGTCTTCTTTTCCCTTGCTTTCTATTTGGAAGGAACACCGAGTTCTTGGGTTCGGGACTTTTGGGTCATGCATTAGCCATTTTATTTTATGGGCTCTTCTTAATACTTTCGCGCTTTAACTGATGGCATTGACATTGTGGGGGTACCTGGATGTTTTGTTGCATGTTATGCTTGGAAACTATACAGTCAAATATTTTTCGCGCGCTAACTTAAAATAAATTAGAACAATAGGGCGGCACAAGCCTATTAAAAAGAAGGCTTAAATCGCAATTTGATCATCCTACTTTGACAGAAAAATTCCTTAAGCTCACTCTACAATTTTTTTTTTCAATTTCATCACTATACTTGACATGTTTAGTCAATAAGGTCACGCGCTTGACTTCCGTTATTTTTTTTGGATGGAGGGTTATGAAAAGACCAAATTGCCCTTTACCTTATAATTAAGATTAAGTATAAAATTTATACAAGCCTTTTCTCCTCTATCGTGAGCGAATCAGAGATGTAGAGTTCCTCAACACACACTGATTTTCTTTCTTGTCTTCAAAAGTGTTCTTTTTCTTAGCAGCAAGCAAGACGAGAATTGACTCGGAAAGGAAGCCTGAGGTAAATCAGTCCGGTTCTTGTTATTTAGACGATCATACGGTGATAGCTCCTTGCTTTCGAATGGGTTAAAGAGTATTTGCTCCACCCACCAGTTCTTCAATCTCCTCGGTTGTGAGTCAAAACCCAAATAAGTTTCATTTCTCTCCTCTCTCTAACCCTAGTTTTTCAAAATTAGGTGGGTGTGGGTGTGTGTCGAAGGAGAGAAAATACCCAACGAATAGGGGTGAAAACCTTAATGTCGCCGAATTCAGATTTGACAAGGGCGGCGTGGAGGGACTTCATGGCGGGTACGAAAAGAATGTTTTCTAGTCAAATGGATTGTCTTGGAGACAATCAAGGATTGAGAAAATGATTTCTTCTGAGAGAAAATCGAAAGGGGGAGAAGATGAATTTATTGGCGGACTTGGTAGCGGGTGAAGTTTATGGAACTCTTTGCCATCGGTGAGAACGAGGTTATGTATCGGTCGAAAGTCGTGACCTTGCCGACTAGTTGACGGCTGTCTTGGATAATGGGTTGTCTTGAAGAATTGTCGGCCGGCGGTGACACCATTTTGTATTTGAACCATGTATTTGGTGGAGAGAAAGAGAGAGAAAATGGGGGAGGAGAGAGACAGAGAAGGGTAGCACGTGATATCAGTAAGGGTGTTTTCGGGTTTCACAATTTTTTTAAACTTTCTAACCAAAAATTGGATGGAGTGATGAACGTGAGACAACATACCAAGTATATTGATGAAATTGAGAAAAAAGTTGTAGAGTGAGTTTAATGAATTTTATGTCAAAATAGGTTGACCTAATTGCAATTTAAGCCTAAAAAGAAACTATATTTGGGAGCAAGATAAATTGGGAACTAGGCAAGAAAATATTGGGTGCAAGCTTTGAGTAAAGTAGTTTTACTACTTCTAGAACAAATCCGTAAACTTGATGTGGTAATACAAAGACACACGAGACACTATTTTGACCCATGTACACAAACTTACCAATTATCCTGGACTCCTACAACTATGAAAAACATATTAGAATGTAGTATAATCAAGGCGAAAGTGAATGAAAGTGAATGAGGTCTGAATTGAAGCCCAACTATCCATTCGTCTTTAAAGTGCATCCTCTTTTGAGCTTATCACAGTGGCGATATCTTAAGGACTTGTGACCCCAACAGATGGGGTATCAAATTTGCAAAATAAATTATGCGATTTTTGCGTATCATTGTTTTTATATATTTAAATTATGACCTCTTTTGTAAATCTTAGTCTCATTCTTGTGCGATTGGATATGGATTTTGATAGTATTTGCTGATTTTATGTAGTGGTATCATTGTATTTTGTATATCTCATAAATGATGGCATCTTTTGTATATTTCTCATTGAACCAATAAAAGAATTGTGTATTGTGATTGCTATCAAAACATTTTGGTAGTGCTACCTTTAAGTTAAATATATCACTAATGACATGCTCTACATCTCTCTCTCTCTCTCTCTCTCTCTCTCTCTCTCTCTCTCTCGCGAAGAAGTCCTAATTTGATTTTATTTCTGTTTTGCAATTTGATTTCTCGCAAGAATTCTACAAAACCCTATATCACGAATTGTTTGCTAATTTGATTGTTGCTTTTGACAAATCCTTGAAAATTGGTTTTGCTTTAGTAACTCAAATTTGACTTGGTATTTATGATTTAAGTTACAAATGTGGCTGTTGATATATCTATCTTAATTTAGAGTATCACGTGAGACTTCTTATTGCAAAATTTGAATTTTATTAAACATCCTTGAATCCTTTATTCATGGTGGAGGGTGGGTTTAGAATGACAAATCCTTTTCATGTTATGTAGATTAGTTTTCTTACCAAGCCTTTTGTGACCTTGGATTATAATTTTTGTGAACAGGAGCAGGATAGGTTAATGGTTTTTAAAGTTACGACTCAAGAAAGGTTTATATATGCCAATATTTTGTTGTCAAAAACAAAAGATTTAATATTTATTGCTTGGTAAAGGTGTTGGAAAACCTAAAAGAAATAACCTAGTGTCCCCATAGACATAAGACCTGGGTCTCACGCCTAGCACCCAAAAGAAAGATGCATATCACACATCCAAACTATACATTCAAATATTCTTCGCGCGATAACTGAAAATAAAATTGAGCAATAGAGCGGCACGAACCTATTAAAAAGAAGGCTTAAATCGCAATTTGGTCACCCTACTTTGACAGATAAATTCATTAAGCTCACTCTCATAGTTATTAAAGGCGGAAGGCGAGAGGCGGGCGAGAGGTACTTTTTCAAGGCAAGAGGCGAGGCGAGAGGCGGGTGAGCAAAAGGCGAACAAGGCGATAATTAAGAAAAAATAATTTAAAAATATTATATGTTGTATATTTTTTCATAAACTATTTATAAATAAAAATACTTTATGTAACTTAGTCCACAAATAATAATAATAACCCTATTTTTAACTTTTAAGTTATGTATTTAAACAAAAAAACTACATTTTTTTAAAAAAATTCAAAGGTTAAAGGTGGATTCTCAAAAATATAAACAATAACCATCTATATCTTTTTCAAACCAGCCATCCAACTTTGAATCTGAGCTGTACACTCTCCGGCGACCCTTTCTATTCACTCCGGTGAGATTCCGGCAAGTTTCCAGCGCCGGCCACGGGCAAACTTTCTGGCGAGATCTGGCCGTAAAAATTACATGGGTTTGATCGCCTTCTCAAGGAGATGACGAATGTGGCCTTGGATTGGGTAAATATTTAGTAGATTTATCTAGATCTAAGAAAATATGTTTAGATCTAAACAAAAAATTCGAAATCCGGCCAAAGTTCTACCAAGCGTCGCCTTTGCTCGCTTCTCGCCTTGCGCCTAGGCGAAACAGCGGTCGCTGGGGTTGCTTCTCTAACATCGCCGCCTGAGATTTTTGAGGCGACATACCTCGCCTCGCCTCGCTCGCTCGCCTCGCCCGAGGCGCTCGCCTCGCCTGTAATAACTATGCTCACTCTACAATTTTTTTTCTCAATTTCATCACTATACTTAACATGTTTAGTCAATAAGCTCAACGCGCTTTACTTCCGTTAGTTTTTTGGATGGAGAGCTGTGAAAAGACCAAAATGCCCTTTACCTTATAATTATGATTAAGTATAAAATTTATAGAACCCTTTTCTCCTCTACCGTGAGCGAATCGGAGATGCAGATTTCCTCAACACAGACTGATTTTCTTCATTGTCTTCAAAAACGTTCTTTTTCTTCGCAGCAAACAGGACGAGAATTGACTCGGAAAGGAAGCCCGAGGTAAATCAATCTGTTTCTTGTTATTTTGACGATTATACGGTGATAGCTCCTTGCTTTCGAATGGGTTAAAGAGTATTTGCTCCACCCACTAGTTCTTCAATCTCCTTGGCTGTGAGTCAAATCCCAAATAAGTTTCATCTCTCTCCTCTCTCTAACCCTAATTTCCCAGAATTAGGTGGGTGTGGGTGTGTCGGAGGAGAGAAGAATACCCAACGAATAGGGGTGGAAACCTTAATGTCGCGGAATTCAGATTTGACAAGGGCGGCGTGGAGGGACATCATGACGGGTATGAAAGAATGATTTTTAGTCAAATGGATTGTCTTGGCGAGAATCAAGGATTGAGAAAATGATTTCTTCTAAGAAAAAATCGAAAGGGGGAGATGATGGATTTATTGGCGGACTTGGCAGCGGGTGAAGTTTGTGGAACTCTTCGCCATCGCTGAGAACGAGGTTCATGTGTTTGTCGAAAGTCATGACCTTGCCGACTAGTTGACAGCCGTCTTGGATAATGGGTTGTCTTGAAGAATTGTCGGCCAGCGGTGACACCATTTTGTATTTGGCAAGAGGTGACACCACCCATTTTCGTTATATATTCAACCCATCTCTTAATTCTCCCAACACCCCTTGGCCCCGATCGGATCTAAGAATCAAATCTCGTGCGAGTCGTGTTTTCGTGAAATGTATGGAGATTAAGAATTTCGGAGGAGCGAGAAAAACTCTAAAATGGTTCCACTTTTGTCCTGGGCATAGTTATCGTTTTGATCGATTGGGAGAGTCCTTCACAAGAAAGTACCCATCCGGAGCGCAAAAATCCTTTCTTCTTCGTCTTCAAGAAAGAGAACAAGCACAAGATAAGGGCGATGAAATCTATTCGACCTTTTCAACGAGCTGCACTCCCTTTGATTTGAACCATGTATTTGGTGGAGAGAGATAGAGAGAAAGAGAAAATGGGGGAGGAGAGAAAGAGAAGGGTAGCAGGTGATATCAGTAAGGGTGTTTTCGGGTTTACAATTTGTTTTAAACTCTAACCAAAAAATTAGACGGAGTGATGAACGTGAGACAACATATCAAGTATAGTGATGAAATTGAGAAAAAAAATTATAGAGTGAGTTTAAATAATTTTTTGTTAAAGTAGGGTGACCTAATTGCGATTTAATCCTAAAAAGAAATTATATTTGGGAGGAAGATAAATTGGGAACTAGATAAGAAAATATTGTGTGCAAGCTTTGAGTATAGTAGTTTTACTACTTCTAGAACAAATCTGTAAACTTGATGTGGTAATACAAAGACACATGAGACACTATTTTGACCCATGTATACAAATTTACCAATTATCCAGGACTCCAACAACTATGAAAAACATATTAGAATGTAGTATAATCAAGGCGAAAGTGAATGAAAGTGAAGGAGTTCGAATTGAAGCCCAACTATCCATTCGTCTTTAAAGTGCAACCTCTTTTGAGCTTTTCACAGGTGGCAGCATACTATTAAGGACTTGTGACCCCAATAGGACGGGGTATCAAATTTGCATAACAAATTATGTGATTTTTGCGTATCATTGTTTTTATATATTTAAATTATGGTCTCTTTTGTAAATCTCAGTCTGTTACTGTGCAATTGGATATGGATTTTGATAGTATTTGCCGATTTTATATAGTGGTATCATTGTATTTTGTATATCTCATAAATGATGGCATCTTTTGTATATTTCTGCCGCATTGAACCAATAAAAGAAGTGTGTATTGTGATTGCTATCAAAACATTTTGGTAGTGCTACCTTTAAGTTAAATATATCGCTAATGACATGCTCTACATCTCTCTCTCTCTCTCTCTCTCTCTCTCTCTCTCTCTCTCTCTCTCTCTCACGAAGAAGTCCTAATTTGATTTTATTTCTGTTTTGTAATTTGATTTCTCGCAAGAATTCTACAAAACCCTCAGCATATCACCGAATTGTTTGCTAATTTGATTGTTGCTTTTGATGTCCGAAGAGAATTCACCGATTCACTCAACTGTAAGTCCTCTGAGTTGTAATTTGATTTTCTCTCTCTCTCTCTTTCAAAACATTTGTTAAGTCCTAATTTGATTTTCATTCTGTTTTGGCATTTCATTTTTCTCTCTATTGCAAAGAGTTCTACAAAACTCACCATGGCAAAACCCTCGACATCTCAGGGAGTTGTTGGGTTGGAAATTGCGAATAAAATTTTGATGTTTTATTGGGTTTTTTATTTTTAGGTTCATTGATGTTGTGGGCTTCTTCAATTTCTCGGTGTAGTCAATGGAGTTTGAGTTGCATTTGGTCAATATTCAGATTCTTGGGTCCAGAATAAGTAAGTCTACTAAAATTTGTAGTTACTTAGTTTTTCTAAAATTGGAAACTAGACATGAAAATATTGGGTGCAAGCTTTGAGTAAAATTGTTTTACTACTTCTAGAACAAATTTGTAAACTTGATGTGGTAATACAAAGACACACAAGACGCTATTTTAACCCTTGTACACAAACTTACCTATTATGCTGGGCTCCTACAACTATGAAAAACATATTAGAATGTAGTATAATGAAGGTGAAAGTGAATGAAAGTGAACGAGTTCTGAATTGAATCCCAACTATCCATTTGTCTTTAAAGTGCATCCTCTTTTGAGCTTTTCACTGGTGGTAGCATACTATTAAGGACTTGTGACCCCAATAGGACGGGGTATCAAATTTGCATAATAAATTATGCGCTTCTTGCATTTCATTATTTTTATATATTTAAATTATGGCCTCTTTTGTAAATCTCAGTCGCGATTGGATATGGATTTTGATAGCATTTGCCGATTTTATATAGTGGTATCATTGTATTTTGTATATCTCATAAATGATGGCATCTTTTGTATATTTCTGCTGCTGAACCAATAAAAGAAGTGTGTATGGTGATTGCTATCAAAACATTTTGGTAGCTGCTACCTTTTAAGTTAAATATATCACTAATGACATGCTTTTCTCTCTCTCCCTCACGCGAAGTCCTAATTTGATTTTATTTCTGTTTTGCAATTTGATTTCGCAAGAATTCTACAAAAGCCAGCATATCACCGAATTGATTGCTAATTTGATTGTTGCTTTTGATGTCCGAAGAGAATTCACCGATTCACTCAACTGTAAGTCCTCCGAGTTGTAATTTGATTTTCTCTCTCTCTCTTTCTTTCAAAACATTTGTTAAGTCCTAATTTGATTTTTATTTTGTTTTGCAATTTCATTTCTCTCTCTATTGCTATGAGTTCTACAAAACTCACCATGGCAAAAACCTCGACATCTCAGGGAGTTAGCTTGGAAATTGCGAATAAAATTTTGATGTCTTACTGGGTTTTTTATTCTTAGGTTCATTGATGTTGTGGGCTTCTTCAATTTCTCGGTGTAGTTAATGGAGTTTGAGCTGCATTTGGTCAATATTCAGATTCTTGGGTCCAGAATAAGTAAGTCTACTAAAATTTGTAGTTAGTTAGTTTTTCTATTATTTTCCCCGATTGCTGCGAATGTGTCAATGATGTTAAATGTTTTATTGGAATTTTATTTTTTCGTTCACTGATTGTCTCACCTGCTAATTGTTGTATAAGGTAGTTCTTTATACCTAATTGTTCATATTTTGGTCTGTTTTCAATGCAAATTTGCCCACTAATTGTCTAGCTCACTAATTGTTTCGCTTACTAATGCAAATTTTAGTAATGTTATTTGGATTCCATAAAAAGAAATGGGGATGAAAACCATCGTTTTTCAGTTGCTTAGTATTAGAAAAATAATTATCCTCGAAAATTGGTTTTGTTTTAGTAACTCAAATTTGACTTGGTATTTCTGATTTAAGTTACAAATGCGGCTGTTGATATATCTATCTTAATTTAGAGCATCACATGAGACTTCTTAATGCAAAATTTGAATTTTACTAAACATCCTTGAAGGCTTTATTCATGTTGGAGGGTGGGTTTAGAATGACAAATCCTTTTCATGTTAGGCAGATTAGGTTTCTTACCAAGCCTTTTGTGACCTTGGATTATAATTTTTGTGAACAGGAGCAGGATAGGTTAAGGGTTTTTAAAGTTAGGACTCAAGAAAGCTTTATATATGCCAATATTTTGGTGTCAAAAACAAAAGATTTCAGATTTTATTGCTTGGTAAAGGTGTTGGAAAACCTAAAAGAAATAACCTAGGGTCCCCATAGACATAAGTCCTGGGTCTCACGCCTAGCACCCAAAAGAAAGATGCATATCACACATCCAAGCTATATTGTCCAATATTTTTCGCGCGCTAACTGAAAGTAAAATAGAACAATAGAGCGGCACAAGCCTATTAAAAAGAAGGCTTAAATCGCAATTTGGTCACCCTACTTTGACAGAAAAATTCATTAAGCTCACTCTACAATTTTTTTTTCTCAATTTCATTACTATACTTTACATGTTTAGTCAATAAGCTCAAGCGCTTGACTTCCGTTAGTTTTTTTGGATGGAGGGTTGTGAAAAGACCAAAATGCCCTTTACCTTATAATTAAGATTAAGTATAAAATTTATAGAAGCCTATTCTCCTCTACCGTGAGCGAATCAGAGATGCAGAGTTCCTCAACACACACTGATTTTCTTCCTTGTCTTCAAAAACGTTCTTTTTCTTTGCAGCAAACAAGCGAGAATTGACTCGGAAAGGAAGCCTGAGGTAAATCAGTCCCGTTCTTGTTATTTAGACAATTGTACGATGATAGCTTCTTGCTTTTGAATGGGTTGAAGAGTATTTGCTCCACCTACCAGTTCTTCAATCTCCTCGGTTGTCAGTCAAAACCCAAATAAGTTTCATCTCTCTCCACTCTCTAACCCTAGTTTCTCGAAATTAGGTGGGTGTGGGTGTGTGTCGGAAGAGAGAAGAATACGCAACGAATAGGGGTGGAAACCTTAATGTCGCCGAATTCAGACTTGACAAGGGCGGCGTGGAGGTACTTCATATACTGGGTACGAAAAGAATGATTTCTAGTCAAATGGATTGTCTTGGAGACAATCAAGGATTGAGAAAATGATTTCTTGTAAGAGAAAATCGAAAGGGACAGAAGATGGATTTGTTGGCAGACTTGGCAGCGGGTGAAGTTTATGGAACTCTTCGCCATCACTGAGAACGAGGTTCATGTGTTGGTCGAAAGTCATGACCTTGCCGACTAGTTGACGGCCGTCTTGGATAATGGGTTATCTTGAAGAATTGTCGACCGGCGGTGACACCATTTTGTATTTGGCCAGAGCTGACACAACTGCCATTTTCGTTATATATTCAATCAATCTCGTAATTCCCTCAACACCCCCTCGGCCCCGACCAGATTTGAGAATCACATCTCTGTGCGAGTATGTGTTTCTATGAAATGTATGGAGATTAAGAATTTTGGAGGAAAGAGAAAAACTCTAAAATGGTTACACTTTTGTCCTGGGCATAGTTATCGTTTCGATCGACTGGGAGAGTCCTTCTGATGTGATTCCCAACGAGACCCACAAGTTATAACGAACTTGGAACCACGCTTTCGGAATAACCTCGCGGAAACGTACGCCTAGGACTTGAATAACAATCACAAGGATGATCGCAACCCTTAGTTTCGCAATGAACTAAGAACCTTGATCGATTCGAAACCCTTAATTATTGATTAATTAAGAACCACGAATTAGAATATCACACAAACTTAATCCAAAGTTTGCAAAATGCTAACAAACTATGTTTGTCAAGAAAGAGTTTAAACTCACACTATTTTTAATAATAAAATTCTGAATTTTACAATGAAAGAAAAGGCCTATTTATAGGCTTTTGAATAACACTCCTACTTAACTAAGGATAAGAGTTTAATTTAATCTAGAACTAAAAGTCTAACTAAAAAGAAAACAACTAGAACTCTACTAATAAGCCTTGGCCGAATGTATGGTTCAGATTTGAGTTGAGAAACCATAATACTTCCACACGGTTTTGGTCTTTGAAGGAGTCCCAACCGGCCTTGGATCTTTACAAGACTTTCATTCGGTTTTAACTTGGAGAATAGGGGAACAAATCCCGTTTTTTTAAAGGCCCACTTTTGAAAAGTGTACTTTGGCCCCCAAAAGTCATCCATTTAGTATTAAAAGGCTCCCAAAATCATCCTTGAACTTATAGGCTCACTTTTTAAGGCTTTTGCTTCCAAAAAATGTCATTTAAGACCTCAAACTTTCCCAAATATGTTGGACTTCAATCATAGTCACCATATTGGCCTCTTCAATTGACTTCCATGCTTGGGTTTGTTTTTGGACTTGCAACATAAGGCTTGCTAAAGCTTGGTTCATCCTTTTAGCCCTTGCTCTTGTTATTGGCCTATCTTTAATCATCAATGGATCGTTGTTGTTGGGCTTGCTTGTTGGATCCTTGTTGACTTCACTTGGTGGTCCTCCATCATTCCCTTCTCCTTTGAAAGGATTTGTCCACAAATCAGTTTCACCTACATCAAATGGACGCAAATCAGAAATAGAGAAATATTCACTAACATTATGCTCACCATGTAATTCCACTTTGAAGACCATGTCATAGAAGTGTTCATGGTCCCCTTGTTTTCGAATGATTTCTCCATTCAAACTTACACAACTCCAATCACCGGGATCAAAACTCAATCGAACTTGACTTGCTCTAACTTGTACAAGAAACACAACCAAACAACACAATGCAAGATGATCAAAGTTGTTAACATAAATTACATTATATAACAATTGAGCAAACTTCAAAGACAAACATCCCTTATGCCTAACAATCTGATCATAATCAACATTCTTAATTCCCAAGCTATCACATGCCAAAGCACTCTCAAATACATTCTTAACATGAAACACACAATCCTCCCAAGTTTTTGCATGCTTAAGAAGAATTGCTTTTAATAAACATGATTTAACCCTAAGAATGCCATGCAATCCATAAATTTTGTGAAAGAATAATGTAACATGGAAAATATCACCTAATTTGTGACATGGAATATGATAAACCATTTTCAAGGGTTCATTTACATTCACAAATATAGAGCTCTTAGATACTCCTATTGCACAATTCAAATTTTTCAACCCAACTTTCAATGCACCATACATCCCCACCAAGACAACCTCTAAAGTGCATCCCATAAATGGGTCAACATAAGAATGACTAGGTATAAGTGATGTTATGCATAATTCGTTACCAACTAGCTTACCAATTTTTAACCAATCACTCAATCCATCGTGACTAACCAAATTTTGCAATTCAAACTTTTTAGGCATGTCAAGTGGTCTAACAAGCTTTCTCGTGAATGAAGTACCCACATGACCAATCAAATTACCAATACCAATATCTTCACAAATTTTGAATTCCCTACTAAGGTCATATGACTTGCCATGATTGTCAAGTCCTAATAACTTAGTATCATAAGAAGAAGGTAAGCCAAACCTATGAGAATGTGTATATTCTACAACAATCTCATTATGTGGATCATATCCCCACTTGTATCTCACAACCTTCTTACTCAGTTCGGGAAATACATCAACGAAAATCTGTAGAGAAGAAGCAACACATGGAAGAGAAAATTGGGGTGACATGTTAGTATAAAAAGATTTCTCTTTGGAAAAGAGAACTATCTCACTATGCTTTTCCCACAACTCCCTCTTAATCTCACAACTCATTGCATAAAAACTCTCCTTTTTTCCCCTCCACTCAGATTTTTCACTCAACTCATTTGTCCCACTCTTTTTCTTTTCTCTCTCACTTTCTATATTACTCTCTCTTTTCTCTCGTTCACCTTCTCTCTCTCCCTCTCTATCTCTCTCAAGCTCTCCTTTTTTTATCTCTCCCTCCTTCTCCTCTCTCTCAATCTCTCTTCTTTTTATCTCTCTCTCTTTTTCTTCTCTCCTTGATGCACTCGTCCTTACTTGATCTTCCCTCACCTTTTGTGGGGATAAGGGAGCAAGAGTAAGGGTTTTTCCACCAAACTTGAAGGAGTATTTATTGGAGCTCTCATTGAAAGAGACTCTTCGATCAAGTTGCCATGGTTTACCCAACAAAAGATGACAAGTTTGCATAGGTACAACATCACATAATACTTCATCCTTGTACCCCCCAATTGAAAAGGAAACCATCACTTGTTTAGTCACCCTCAACTCACCATATTCATTGAGCCATTGTAATTTGTATGGATTAGGGTGTTTCAATGTAGGCATGTTAAGCTTTTCTACCATTTCTGTGCTAGCCACATTAGTGCAACTCCCCCTATCAATAATAACCATGCACATTCTCCCATTCACTGTACATCTAGTATAAAAAATATTCTCACGTTGTATCTCCTCAATAGCTTGTACTTTCATACTCAACATCCTCCTCACTACCATGTTTTCCTCATAACCATTAAATTTGCCCAATGGCAGCATAGTGGAAGAAACATTGCCACCTTTATTCACTAACCCATCTTTTGGTTTCAACTCTATAGAATTCTCACACTTACTTCGAAGATGTCCCTTAAGGATTGCATGATTTCTAGTTTTATGAATTTCAACCTTGAGTCTCTCAATGGGACCATCAACACTAGATCTCACATTAGAATTGGAACTAGAAATCTCTCGAGTATTACCCCTCCTAGATCCTCTCCATGGTGGTTCATCTTCCTCCTCCCATTCATCATCTCTCATGGGTGGTCTATTTCTACCCATTTTTTCTCTTGTATTCTCATTATGTGGTGGTTCTTGATGACCACGCTCTATCCTATCTATTCTCTCAGTTACTTGCCCTATCTCCTCCCTCATCATCCTCTTCATTTCTCCTAACAATTCTACCATAGACATCCTACTAGGCTGTCCTATACCTTCTTCCTCAACTACACCTTTTGCTCTTTTTTTGGACATTTTTTTTTTAGGAATAAAAAGAAGAAACCTCACACACTCCCTTACGTGTATCTCTCAAAATTATGACACTCGTGTATCACTCAAAATCTGACTTTTACCTCCCCTCTTATGTCCTTACCACTCTTGTCTTTTTCCACTCAAAACTCTTTGATGAAAACAATTATAGTTAGAACAAAGCAATTTTGGAAGTAAAGTTTGGAAAATTCTAATATTCGTAGAATTTAATTAAAACAAAGAAATAAAAGTTTTTAGAAAAGGGGGTAAGAAGGTTTATAGAAAAGAACAAAGAAGATTCGATTTTTATTCTCGAATCAAGGATTGAGATCAATATACTTTGGAAAAGAAGTGGTTTAGCTCACGGCCCAAGCTTCTTGGCTTCTTTTGGTTTTGTTTTTGTTTTTTTTTTTTTTTGTCTCTTGGCCGAATTAATAAGGTAATAATTCTGCCTTTTTTTTTTTGTAATCTAGCCTCTTTGGTACGGCCTTGGAGCAAGAAATTGAAGGAAAAAAAATTCTGTGGCATAAAAGATGGTTAGATAAGATAGTGTATGGAATATGGAATGAGGAATTTAAGAACAAGGAATAAAATAGGGATAGAAAGATTGTTACCAATAGCCTTTGCTCTGATACCAAATGATGTGATTCCCAACGAGACCCACAAGTTATAACGAACTTGGAACCACGCTTTCGGAATAACCTCGCGGAAACGTACGCCTAGGACTTGAATAACAATCACAAGGATGATCGCAACCCTTAGTTTCGCAATGAACTAAGAACCTTGATCGATTCGAAACCCTTAATTATTGATTAATTAAGAACCACGAATTAGAATATCACACAAACTTAATCCAAAGTTTGCAAAATGCTAACAAACTATGTTTGTCAAGAAAGAGTTTAAACTCACACTATTTTTAATAATAAAATTCTGAATTTTACAATGAAAGAAAAGGCCTATTTATAGGCTTTTGAATAACACTCCTACTTAACTAAGGATAAGAGTTTAATTTAATCTAGAACTAAAAGTCTAACTAAAAAGAAAACAACTAGAACTCTACTAATAAGCCTTGGCCGAATGTATGGTTCAGATTTGAGTTGAGAAACCATAATACTTCCACACGGTTTTGGTCTTTGAAGGAGTCCCAACCGGCCTTGGATCTTTACAAGACTTTCATTCGGTTTTAACTTGGAGAATAGGGGAACAAATCCCGTTTTTTTAAAGGCCCACTTTTGAAAAGTGTACTTTGGCCCCCAAAAGTCATCCATTTAGTATTAAAAGGCTCCCAAAATCATCCTTGAACTTATAGGCTCACTTTTTAAGGCTTTTGCTTCCAAAAAATGTCATTTAAGACCTCAAACTTTCCCAAATATGTTGGACTTCAATCATAGTCACCATATTGGCCTCTTCAATTGACTTCCATGCTTGGGTTTGTTTTTGGACTTGCAACATAAGGCTTGCTAAAGCTTGGTTCATCCTTTTAGCCCTTGCTCTTGTTATTGGCCTATCTTTAATCATCAATGGATCGTTGTTGTTGGGCTTGCTTGTTGGATCCTTGTTGACTTCACTTGGTGGTCCTCCATCACCTTCACAAGAAAGTACCCATCCAGAGCGCAAAAATCCTTTCTTCTTCGTCTTCAAGAAAGAGAACAAGCACAGCATAAGCTCGGCGATGAAATCTATACTGACCTTTTCAAAGAGCTCTTCCTCCTTTTGATTTGAACCATGTATTTGGTGGGGGGAGAGAGAGAGAGAGAGAGAGAGAGAGAGAGAGAGAGAGAGAGAGAGAGAGAGAGAGAGAGAGAGAGAGCGTTATATCAGTAAGGGTGTTTTCGGGTTTTACAATTTTTTTTAAACTTTCTAACCAAAAAATTGGACGGAGTGATAAACGTGAGACAACGTACCAAGCATAGTGATGAAATTGAGAAAAATAATTGTAGAGTGATTTTAATAAATTTTCAGTCAAAGTAAGGTGACCTAATTGCGATTTAAGCCTAAAAAGAAACTATATTTGGGAGGAAGTTAAATTGGGAACTAGACAAGAAAATATTGGGTGCAAGCTTTGAGTAAAGTAGTTTTACTACTTCTAAAACAAATCTGTAAACTTGATGTGGTAATACAAAGACACACGAGACACTATTTTGACCCATGTACACAAACATACCAATTATCCTGGACTCCTACAACTATGAAAAACATATTAGAATGTAGTATAATCAAGGCAAAAGTGAATGAAAGTGAACGAGTAATGAATTGAAGCCCAACTATCCATTCGTCTTTAAAGTGCATCCTCTTTTGAGCTTTTCATAGGTGGCAGCTTACTATTAAGGACTTGTGACCCCAATAGGACGGGGTATCAAATTTGCATAATAAATTATGCGATTTTTGTGTTTCATTGTTTTTATATATTTAAATTATGGCATCTTTTGTAAATCTCAGCCTGTTACTGTGCAATTGGATATGGATTTTGATAGTATTTGCCGATTTTATATAGTGGTATCATTGTATTTTGTATATCTCATAAATGATGACATCTTTTGTATATTTCTGCCACTGAACCAATAAAAGAAGTGTGTATTGTGATTGCTATCAAAACATTTTGGTAGCTGCTACCTTTTAAGTTAAATATATCACTAATGACATGCTCTACATTTTCTCTCTCTCTCTCTCTCTATCTCTCTCTCTCTCACGAAGAAGTCCTAATTTGATTTTATTTCTGTTTTGCAATTTGATTTCTCGCAAGAATTCTAGAAAACCCTTAGCATATCGCCAAATTGTTTGCTGATTTGATTGTTGCTTTTCATGTCCGAAGAGAATTCACCAATTCACTCAACTGTAAGTCCTCCGAGTTGTAATTTTATTTTCTCTCTCTCTCTCTCTCTCTCTCTCTTTTTCTAAACATTTGTTAAGTCCTAATTTAATTTTCATTCTGTTTTGCAATTTCATTTCTCTCTATTGTAAAGAGTTCTGTAAAACCCACCATGGCAAAACCCTTGACATCTCAGGGAGTTGTTGGCTTGGAAATTGCGAATAAAATTTTGATGTCTTACTGGGTTTTTTATTCTTAGGTTCATTGATGTTGTGGGCTTCTTCAACTTCTCGGTGTAGTCAATGGAGTTTGAGCTGGATTTGGTCGATATTCAGATTCTTGGGTCCAGAATAAGTAAGTCTACTAAAATTTGTAGTTACTTAGGTGTTCTATTATTTTCCCCGATTGCTGCGAATGTGTCGATGATGTTAAATGTTTTATTGGAATTTTATTTTTTCGCTCACTGATCGTCTCGCCCGCTGATTGTTGTATAAGGTAGTTCTTTATACCTAATTGTTCATATTTTGGTCTGTTTTCAATGCAAATTTGCTCACTAATTGTCTCGCTTACTGATGCAAATTTTAGTAATGTTATCTGGATTCCATAAAAAGAAAAGGGGATGAAAACCATCGTTTTTCAGTTGCTTAAGATTAGAAAAATAATCATCCTTGAAAATTGGTTTTGCTTTAGTAACTCAAATTTGACTTGGTATTTATGATTTTTGTTACAAATGCGGCTGTTGATATATCTATCTTATTTTAGAGTATCACCTGAGACTTCTTAATGCAAAATTTGAATTTAATTAAACATCCTTGAAGGCTTTATTCATGGTGGAGGGTGGGTTTAGAATGACAAATCCTTTTCATGTTAGGCAGATTAGTTTTCTTACCAAGCCTTTTGTGACCTTGGATTATAATTTTTGTGAACAAAGCATCTTATCCTGTTGTATGGCCAAAGAGTAGAAACATCTGCTCTGTACGTATGATATAATACCACGGCCAAGTGTTGCTGCATTTGTCAGTTGAAGTATCGTATTGATATGTTTTTTAACTGTCGTGATTGGCTCTGTTGCTGTTGGTCTTGCTGTTGCTGTTGTTGTTGGTCTTGCTGTTGCTGTTGCTGTATCTTTTTGATATGATTTTCTTTATTACCCTCTAAAGTATCAGGCTGTTGAATTCCGCACAATTTAGATCTTATACATTTGTCATTGGGCTCAGTTTATATATGTACATGTACATGTATGCATAAACATATACATATATATCTATATATATATATATATGTGTGTGTGTGTGTGTGTGTATATATATATATATATATATATGCATATACATACATACATATATATATGTACATATATTTACAAACACACACACACACATGTTAAGTGGCACTCATAAACTCCCAATAGTTATGCTTCTGATGTTTGTTATGACTGATACTAACCATTTATATTCTCTCTTCCATTCCATTGCATGCTTATCTAACAAGTATTTTCCATAAGATGAATAGATTTATTTACTTCTTGTAAATTATAGAGCTGGTACATGCTATCAAGTCTGTATAACTTAGCATGTATCTTTGGCCCCAACTCTCGACACATTATGCTTTGGAGTAATATATTTTCTAACCATGTATTCGCACTTCAAATCTGAAAGCTTTATATACTCAAGTTGATGTGTTGGACAAATTGCTGCCTAACACACTACAACAAAACTTAACATTAACTCTAAGCAACCTCAGAAAAGAAGACCCATCCAAGGCCATATCTTTCCCCTTTTTCCGATTCAACCTAATTATAGGGAGTAGGAGTGCACAGGGTTTAGGGAGTTTTTATTGCAATTTTAACCCTAATTGACCAGGCAGGCGGGTTGGAAACGTGGGGTGTGGGAGTGCCCATTAGCTCTTCTTCACTTTACAACCGGAATAAGCCTCCTCACTAATTCTCGGTAAACCGGAAAGGAAGCCTTTGATGGTTTAAACATTCATTTACCGTAGCTATTAGGTCCTCTCTCTTTCTCTCTCTCTCACACACACACACACAAAAACATACAAGGCATGTTTTTTTTTCTTTTCGGGGTATAATTTATTCTCTCGCATTGAACTAAGGTGACACCGTTTTACAAATTTGATTTCTCTCGAGATTTGAGAGTTGGTATCTAAATTGAAATTGTTCGTCCCTAGGTTTGCACTGGCAGATAAATTGAAATTCTTCTCTTTCTTTAAATGGTGTCTAAAGACTCAAAACAAAAGGAAAAAGGGAAAAAAAAAGAGGGGGAGGGGAATATGACTGGAAGAAGCGCCATAATCTGTGTATGTATGTAAGAACTTGTCTTTCATAATTTGCTTTTGTGATTGTTGTGCAAGTCTTGTACAAATGAATACTGATTTTCACATCAACAAAATATATTTTTCAATTCTTTTATATTCATGTTATCTCCGTCACAGAACTAAGTTGATGAACAGACCACTGTGCATGTTTTGGTTGGGGTAGTCCACAACTTGAGTTGCCGATTTGGTTCCCGGTAAACTCGTAAGGTGCTGGTATTTGTGGCCCTATGTTTTGATTCCTCTAGTCTACTCTTCTATGCAGTATCTACTTATATATAGTTGTAAACTTTGCACCGGTGAATTTTCTATTTCATAAAATACATGATGCAAAATATTTGAGCACGTTGTGTAAAACTAATACTTATCTGTCCCAAAAAAAAATATACATTTGAAAGTCAAACTTATTAAAACTTTAGCTTTATTTGCTTATACTTTCTTTCAATTGCACTAAAATTTTGTTATACGTCACTTCTACTTAAATAAAAACATAAAGGGATGTTGTTTGGCAGTGCAAGAATGCCATAGTTTTTAGGCTTCTAAAGAGGATGTGGTATTTGAGGGCTTTTAAAATATACTAGATTTAAAGCTTTGGTGCTGCTTCAACTTTGTTCAAGGATTAGTGAGTTAAGGAATGTAACTTGGTAGCTAGTTCTTGAGGGTTCTGGCGCTTTCCATGAGTGGCTTCATTTATATTTTGTGGTTTAGGTAGAGTGTTTCTTAGTCCCCATTACCCCTAATGATAGTTTGTAACTGATTTTACTTGGAAATTTTGTTATACGTCACTTCTACTTAAAATAAAAACATAAAGCGATGTTGTTTGGCTGTGCAAGAATGCCATAGTTTTGAGGCTTCCATAGATGATGTTATATTTGAAGTGTGCATGACATTCTGTATGCTTTTAGATGTTCTCTATTCTTCTCTGTTTCTTCTGTGCTGGCAAATGATATTCTGTTGATTGCCATTCTGAAAGTTATTCTAAGTGTAGCCTATTATTTCTGCTCAGGTTGTGTAGGTCTTATTTTCCCTTGCTTTCTATTTGGAAGGAACGCTGAGTTTTTGGGTTCTGGGACTTTTGCGGGGTCATGCATGAGCCATTTTATTTTATGGGCTCTTCTCAATACTTTCTGCTGCCTCTTAACTGATGGCATTGACATTCTGCTGGGGGTAGCTGGATGTTTTGTTGCATGTTATGTTTGTGTCTACCGCAAGGCACTACGGACGAAGTATAACCTGCAGGTATGCTTTTTTCTGTTGTTTCCAGTTATATTCTGCTCTGCTCCCAACTTTGTGAATTAAACATTCTTTCAATCAACTTTGGCTTTTGTCACAACAACTTTTGGGCGGGTGCAAGAATTTTGTTTCCTTTCCTTCACTTTTGTTTAAATTTTTTTTCTCATTTTTCTATTTTTTCTATGAGCTTTCTCTGGCTTCATTTTAGTTTTCTTTTAGTTTTTTATTGATTGTAATTTGGTCCCAAGTGTTTGTCCTTTTCTACAATGGTCGTTGTTCTTTTAGTTTTCCCTATTATAGCCAATAACTTGGGATTTAAGCGATAAGCACATCATTTCTTACATTCTTTACATTATTGGTTATTAACAGTCTTGATTGGAGGCTCAATGGATGTCTAACCTACAGGACCTGTTTGTGTTTTCAAGGACCCAGGGTTTAACCTTTTTTGATCATTGATATGCTTCTTGTCTTCCATCAACGCTTTGATGAAGGTACGAAGAACAGGACAACAATACATAAGAACTAAGAACCAATAGTTGTATTATCATGAATAGTGGGAAGAAGATATGGAGGTTTGGTGATTGGACATGAATAAGATGAAGAAGCCATAATAAGAACAAGTAATGATAAAAGTGATAAAGGAACATGAAGATTGAATGCGTAGAACAACGGTATTAGAAGAAAAAAGCCTAATGAGTGTTATACACACTCACTTTCTAGAGTCTAAGCCTTTGTTGTGTTTGAGACACATAGCAAAGGATGTCAAGAAGTGTCTCGTAGGGCTTACGGATACCAAAAACTATATGGGGGCATTTAGTAAGAGGTAGCGTGATATAGTGAATTCCCAAACTGAAGCTGAATACATGGTTACTAAGGTAGAGATGAAAGAGAAATGGTGGAACTTCCCAACGATGGTTTACTATGTTAAGAAGAAATGGTTGAGCCGTACAGGATATATTTGTCGCTGCTTAGACCAAATACTACATGCATCTCGGTGCATAAATGACCAACAAGTAAAACTTGTATATTTTATCCACATTGGCCGGGGTTTTGATCACATATTCGAACAAATTCATGATCGAGCTTCACTTTAATGACGAAAGAGTGAATTTGAAAGGTCTTGAATGTAGCCCATGATCGTACATGTAACACCCAATGTTTTCAAATCCATATTACTTGCATTTTAGTATGTATAACGATGTGCTGCAAATTAAATTGCAACAACTAGGCGTACCTTGCCGTATCAAGTAATAAAGTGTACGTAAATACGAGTTATCGATCCCACAGGAATGCACGTAATTTTCACTCCGACTAAGTACCAAAATTGAGCTAGCTAATTATATTTGAGCGAAAATAAATTGAGAATAAAAACAAAAATGAAAATAAAAGAAAGCAATTAATATTTACAATGTCGCAAAATGGTTTGGTAACAACAAATCAAGATAAAAGATAGGATTTTAGGAATGCAATATTTTCTAATCTAGCTCGTGATTAATTTAATCATCTCTACTCTCCTTTTACTCAAGTCTTGGTAGTCGGGCGCACGTTAATGATATTCGCTACGGGCTCTCGCATCTTATAACGAGTCTAGCTATCAATCCCTACTACGGGCTCTCGCATCTTATAGCAAGGAAAGAATAGCCGCATTATCACATGACTATCTAAGAACGCTCGATACCTCTCGGTCAAGCCATAGATAATTATTGTGTTATCCAAATTAATAGGACGGGCTCTCGCATCTTACCCTATAATTCTAGAAATCATATAACGGTTATGACTCCTATTAAAAGCATTAAGATCACACAATAAATACCAAGAATATGGGTAATAGTGGGTAGAGAAATAATCTCTATTTTTCTACAAGGCATGCCGTAACCGGACATCGAAAGTGGTTAAAAACCCTAATTTCCTACCTCTCGGTGGATTGATCGCTTCACAAAACAAGTACTCCCATGGCTATCGGTGTTTTCTAGGCACCAACTACTAATTTGTTCGGTCCGAAATGCAAGGTAGCTCTCGCGGATCCAAACATTTCTCAAATCATTTAATTAGTGGCCAATTAATTAAAAGCATTAAGCCCACAAATTAATAACCTAGCATGCTTGTGTACTAAATAGAGAGAGAGAGATAAAATTAAATCACTACAACAACATAAAAAAAATATTTGCTTTCCATAAATCATTAAGCACAAAGTCAATTTCACATTTACAAAATAATTTAACCCAAGAAAATATCTAAATAATAAATTTGAAGAATTTAACCGACAAAGCCGCGAGCAATGCCGAGATCCGGGGTTGAAATCCTTCGCAATAGCTTCCTTGGCCCTTGATTTGAAGCTCCAACCCTTTAATAGTGATCAATCAATAGAGGGAGAAGAGGATTTTGGGGAGAGAGCTACACCCAAAGGGACGTTTTGCCCCTAAGGGACTTGATAATTTCAGATCTGGGGGAATACTTGGAGATATAGGAAATGCTAAAGAGGATCAAGGAAGCTAATGGCAAAATGGAAATTAAATAAAAAGCTTTAGGGGCTGAAAAGAGCTGAGAGGAACTGCTGGGCTGAACTGGAGAAAGGGAAACTGCTGATCTAAGATGGCCCGTGGGTTGGCGTGTGTGAGGAAGTGGGTGAAGGAATGGCTGAATGGGCTGGAGATGACCGATGGGTTGGGGGATGGCGATGGGTCATGGAGGATGGGCGATGGGTGAGAATGTGAGAGGGAAACGGGCGGAAGGAAGGGAAGTGGCCGGATCGCGCTCTAAGGAAGAAACCGCGGGTTGGACTAATGGATCGGGCGACGTGGCAGCCTAAGAAGCTGCCACCGCATTAATGAAAAGTTTGGCAATTTGCTCCGGTGCCCCTGATGTCTTCAGATTGTCTCCCGAAGTCTTTCCCCCTCTAGGCTTCTCATTTAAGTCCTCCGTTAGTTCTGTTAGCCCACGGTTAATCTATTTTGCCTTGGCTGACTTGACGGACTTTGTTGGAATAACTTACAGCTCAACTTTGAAACCTAAAATTGCCTAAAACCTTGTGCTAAACTCCATGAATACTCGTAAATACCTTGGAAACCTACAATAAAGCACAAATACACAAATAATAATATTTCCAAGAATATTTAACTCTAAAATAGCACAAAATAAAAGGAAATAAAGGGGAAAATTCGTGAAAATCTTGAGCTCATCAATAACTCATGATTATGTGATGTTTTTATTCCTAGTTGCATGGGTGTTTAGTCCATAACACGCGTTCATGTCATTCAAGCATGATTCTTGGTGCGATTTATACTTCGTAGAAGCTTAATTTGGTTTTTGGATCAACCTAGATTGATTTGAGAGACTTTGGATCAACACTTAGCAAAGCACATTCAACAATATAATGCTGCAAATGCCTTTACAAGTCTTGGATGTAAATTAGATCGCAGTGTCCTCATCGGCAGGGGTCCTTATAGCTTCACTATCCACGGTGAGTTACGACATCGTACTGATGCATTATTACCACAACCAGATACAGATCTCGTGTATGCCCAACTTTATATTTATGATCCGGTGACTGCCTTAGATAGTCGTGCACGTCATAATCTGACATTGAATCAAGAATTGTTGGCCAACATCCAAGAATGTTTGTTGCAAAACAATCCATTTGTAACTATCTTTCTTCAAGCACACGAAATATTACGACAACAAAATCAAGATGAATCTAATCAAAATTTACCCGCGTATTTGCGCTACGATCCGAGAAGAGATCAACGCCGGTATAATGCACCAACAGTAGATGAGATTGCAGTAATCTTGGCTGGTGATGGTACTGAAAGGAGGGGATCAAGAGATATTGTTGTACATTACAAAGGAAACCAAGGCTTGATGCAGATCAATGAATGTCACCTAGCATACGCACCACTGCATTACGTGTTATTGTTTCCGTTTGGGGAGCTGGGATGAGAACCGTCAATCACACTATGGGATGTGAGTAGAAATGCTACAAGTACTAAAATAAGAAATCGTCTCACAATGATGGAGTACTATAGTTATCGTCTATTCCAACGACCTTCAGAGTATTCTACCATTTTGAGGGCCCAAAAATTATTTCAGGAATTTTTGGTAGATGCCTGGGCTGCAACAGAGCAAAATCGTCTTGACTACATCAAACAAAACCAAGGGCAGTTTGTTCGTGTTGATCGTTATAAAGACCTCCAAGAAATCCATGATGAAGAGAGACCAAGACCCGATCAAATTGGTAAAAGATATATTCTCCCATCTTCTTTCACCAGCGGACCCAGGCAAATGTATGAAAATTTTCAGGATTCTATGGCTATTACTCGAACATACAAACATCCAGATATTTTCTTAACCATGACGCCAACCCAGCTTGACCAGAAATTACAGATGCTCTATTACCTAATCAAACTGCTGCCGATCGAATGATTTGGTTGCTCGAGTTTTGAGTTAAAGAGAAGAGTTGATGAAAACGGTAAAAGAAGGGAGAGTGTTTGGGCAAATAGAAGCATATGTTTTCACAATCGAATTTCAGAAAAGGGGATTGCCTCATATGCATGCTCTGTTTTTTCTCGCAGAATGGGATAAGATCAAAATACCAGAACAAGTTGATAGGGTAGTATGTGCTGAGTTACCAGATCCAATTAGTAAGCCGGCATTTTTTGACACAGTTAAGAGATTCATGCTACATGGACCATGTGGGAGGAGCAACCCACGTGTGCAATGTATGGAGAATAATTTTTGCAAGAAAGGGTACCCAAAATCATGGACTGAAACAACTTCTATTAATGACAACGGTTATCCAATCTATCGTCGGCGCAATAATGGGGTGGAACTGACAGTAAATGGAAGACAACTGGATCATAGAGATGTCGTATTGTATAATCCTTATCTCGCAGAGATGTTTAACTGTCATATTAACGTGGAGGTATGTGCTGGATTGAGATGTGTGAAGTACATCTATAAAGGACATGATCGAGTAACAATGGTTTTGGAAAGAGGTGATGAGATCCAACAGTATCTTGATGCGAGGTATGTTGGTCCGCCAGAAGCTGTATGGCAGTTATTTGGAATCGTGTTACATGAAGAATTTCCTAATATTGTTCGATTGGATCTCCATCTACCTGGAGAACATAATGTTTCGTATGATTCAAGAAGTTCACGAGATCAAATAGGTCAACAAGCTGAGGAGAAAGTAACAAAATTAATGGCTTTTTTTAATTGTTGTGCTTCTGACGAATTTGCTCAAAATTTAACTTATCAACAGATGCCACAGTATTACACGTGGCAAAGAAAATTTTAGAAACGAAGACATCGCAACCATCCAAGCAAGGCTATTGGTAGAATATATTTCGTTAGCCCCTCCAGTGGTGAGAGATTTTACTTGCGACTATTACTAATTACTGTTAAAGGGCCAACATCTTGGGAAAATTTACGAACATACAATGGTGTTCAATATAATACGTTTAAAGATGCTTGTGTTGCACTGGGTCTTTTAGAAGATGACGAAGAATGGGCTCAATGTTTGGAAGAAGCATCAGTTATGAAGACTGGATACCAATTGAGAAGATTATTTGCGCTTATTCTAACACAATGTTCTCCGATACAACCTGATGAGTTGTGGAATAAGTTCGCAATGAATATATGCGATATTCTTCCACACCAATTGCGTATGAACTTTAGAATTCCAGATCTGAATGATGGTCAAGTAACAGATTATGGTTTGCATCTCTTGAATGAAATATCGCAAGAATTGGGAAAAAGTTTACAAGATTTTCCACCAATGATGGGCAAAACCTATAGGCAACAACAGACTATTGTGGGAATATAGGCAACTCCAATACGATGATCGCACAACCAGTGCAGAAGAAAATATCAATTGCTTGAATAAAGGTCAACGACGTTTAAGCCGTGATCTCTTCGGTGACCGAAAATCAAGGGAGAACCTTCTTCTTGAATGGGGGTGCGGAACGGGTAAAACATTTTTATACAACACCATAGCAGGAAAATGTCGAGCCCTTGGTCATATCGTGATTTGTGTTGCATTTGGGATTGCATCATTAGGCGGTAGAACTGCGCATTCCACGTTTTGTCTACCGTTGATTGTGTTGGAAGACACAATATGTTCATTCACTAAACAGTCAATTCATGCCCAACTATTCAGGAGGCAAAATTGATAATATGGGATGAGGTCCCTATGCAAAGATCGCTATTGTGTTGAGGCCGTTGATCGCAGCCTTCAAGATGTTCGTGATAACAACCACCCTTTTGGTGGGATAACTGTTGTACTTGGTAGGGATTTTCGTCAAACTTTGCCTGTTGTACCGAAAACATACCGTGAGCAAATTGTAGGGTCAACTCTTCAAAAATCAACACTTTGGAAGAAGATACACGTCTTGACTCTATCAGAAAACATGCGATTAAATCGAAATGATTCAGCAAATGTTGAATTTGCGGCATATTTGAACGAGGTAATATTAATTTTTGACCTCTATAGTAAAACTTTACATTAATAACCTTATAATTAAAATTAACTGAATTTCATATGTCAGGTGGAAAGCAATCCAAATGAAATTATCGAACTACCTTCTACAATTCGAAAGTGTAAAGACTTCATTGAACTAATAAGAGAAGTGTATCCACAATTGCATAGAACGGGGACTTTTACAGTGAAATTCTTAACGACCGTACTATTCTCTCTCACGTAATGATGATGTTAATGATATCAATGTTGAAGCATTGAAGATATTCCCAGAAAATGTCATTAGTTATCTATCAGCAGACAAAAATGCGGATGATGATATGCGTGATCCAATCATGGCAAATCGATACCCAGTTGAATATTTGAACTCATTGAATCCTGCAGGTCTCCCACTTTCAAACCTCCAATTGAAAGTCGGGTGTCCTGTTATTTTGATCAGGAATCTTACTCTAAGGGATGGTCTTTGCAATGGAACGAGATTGAGGGTAGTTCAATGTGCGCAACATATCATTGAAGCTAAAATTTTAACCGGAGATAAAGGCGGCAATTTGGTATTTATACCAAGAATTTCCCTTACTCCTTCGGTTCGAACTTACTATTCCCATTACAAGACGACAATTTCCAATTAAGTTGGCCTTTGCAATGACTATAAATAAATCACAAGGTCAATCCGTTAAATTTGTCGGCATTGATCTTCGTACTTGTTTACTCATGGTCAATTATACATTGCACTATCCGGATGTACAACATTCAATCGGATAACAATTCTCTTGCCATCGAACAAGATACTTCCACAACAAATATTGTTTATCTGAAATAATGCTTCTACATCGGGTTTGATACCAAAAATTTTCAATTATATAAGTAACATATTCTGATATTCTCATTATTTCATAACATGTTTCAGTCTTCAAGTTTTACAATTAAATAATTTTTATCTAACATATGGTTTTAATTAGGTCATTGCAAATCCATATAACACTACGCCTTTAACTCCATCACCCCCTCGACCTGATTGCGTTGATTATGATTTTGTTGAAGAATTTGTAAATATAACTTATTTTTAGATAAGTGTTAATAATTACATATAACTCAAATTTTATAATTACTTAGTTTTTATCTAATATACATGATTTCAAATAGGTCCCCGCAACTCCGTTTAACACTCCACCGCAACTCCACCTCCCCTACACGGCAACTCCAACTACACATATGCTGTTATATTAGATGATGATATTTGGGAGGATCCGAGTTTTGTACAAAAAGCGGTAAGTTCTTTTAATATTTAAATTAATTAACTATTATGCATAAAATATTGTTCAATGAATGTGTCTGATGTCTTCTTTGGCTCACGTGTAGGTGAAAGTAATGGAAAGATGTATTGCATCTCGCATTTCTAAACCAAACATTGTTGTAAAACAAGAGCTTGGAAGAAAATTAAGTTTTTGTTATTGAAAAATAATAAAATAATGTTGCTTTTATTTTTTTTATTACAATATTTCATTATTTATTTTGTTACGAAATAAATAAATTATACTTCATTATTATTTCATTATTTTTTTGTCATTTAGCTTTACTCACTACTTACAAAACTTCGATCATGTGTTAACCTGGAGTGTATAATAATCAAAGGGGATGTACTTAGTAAAAAGTAGGTGTCAACAGTAATTTTTGATAAAATTTTCAAAAAATAAGGGCATAATAGTAATTTTAGAGGATTGTTGTATTTGGACTATTGACACCTTTGCAAATCCTCATCCTTCCGGAAAGAATCCTTTTCGTCTTCGGGATTATAAATACCAAAAAAAAAAAAAAAAAAGCCGACGCTCACTTTTGTCATTGAAAAGGGTCTTCTTGCTCTGAATTACCGTACTTCTTGAAGGGCGACAAGCAACCAACTCCCTTTGTGCAGTCGGAAGACTTGAGTTTTGGGAAAGCTTTCAGCTAGCCATCACTGGAGTCAAATCTAAGCGGGCGGTCGGTCGGATAGCAAGGGTTCTTGGGCCTCAAGAAGGTTTCCGAAAGAAGTTTTTTAAGTCACAGGGCATTTTGAATTTTGTTAAAAGCCAAATGCGGCCGGCATTCATAGAGATTATTCTGTATATACGATCAATCATCGGATTTGGTTCCTCCAAAGTTGATTTGGGCTGTCTCTCTTTCTCTTTCTCGATTGGCGACGATATTAAAGATCTTCAAGATCGTCAAAGTCCCCCTTTTCTTAGCCTTCTGGCAAGATCTTCAAGATCTCAAGAGAGAGCAAATTGGGTCCAAGAGACTTCTTGATGAGTTTATACTGGATTTGTAAGTCGGTTAAATTTCTACCAGCTTCATTATTTTTTCTAAAAAAAATTTCTTAGTTTAAGTAAATTTTTTATAATTATTTTTATAAATTTCTTTGTTTAACTATAATTATAAGTAAATTATTTATAATTATAGTTACAAAGGATTTCTTTTAATAATGAATTTTAACTTTCATCTAATAAACATTCACCTGCCATTTACATATTCTTTGTATCATAAGAATGTTATCATAATTTCATGTGGTTTCTTACAATAACTTTGGGAATTTGAGCTGATAGTAGTGCTGAATTAATATCTAGTAATAAATGTAACGGATTCACATTGAATATTTTGTCGATGTAAATGTTAACTGTGAGTTTCCTAGTTAGAGCTATTTTTATTACTATGTATGCTACAGCTGGCTTATGATTTCTCTCTTCTTTACCTCGTTAAATATGTTGTAACTAAAAAAATAAATAGAATAAATGCGAGGTCATGTAATTGAGATAAAAATTGACATCCTGTATGTAGAGAGAAGCATGCTATAATCATGAGTGAAAATAGGTCAGAAATAGATAAAAGAGAACCTAACATATGTTAGGTCCGATAAGTCTAAATTTAGGATTTGCATATAGGGCCCTTAGTTACGTAAAGATGGAGCAACACTGCTAGTAGTTTCAATGTTGTATTATGTTATTTGAAAAAGTAAGGAAGGAAAGAAAAGAGCAAGGGCATCGAGGCCGGAATTTGTTCCGTCTGTTGAAAATTTGCTGTCCTTACTCAATCTGAAAAATAGGACTATCACTTCTTTTCCCACTATATAACACGGACCTTTTCTTTTGCTACTGGATTTTTATAAGTAGGAAGCTCAAGGATGTGATGTTTTGCCACTATTTTGTCTATTAGGATGGTCGTGAGGAGGCCGACGAGGAATTGCCCAAGAAAGCCAAATTCTTCTTTAGTACGGCCGCTCAAAAGCGGGATGCAGAATTTTATGTAAAAGTTGATGACAACATCGACCTTGATCTAGGTGAAAATTTTCATTTTCTCTCCTTATTGGAGCCTGCATATTGCATTATTCCTATTCATTTGTTGAAATATCTATGAATATATCCATTATTCTCCGTTCTTTTTTCTGCGTATTAGATGGGTTAATTGAACTTCTCGAAAGCCGGCGTGGTCAAGACAGTGTATATATTGGATGCATGAAATCAGGAGAAGTGGTTGCTGAAGGGTAAGTAGTCTTTTATCTTCTTAGTATAGCTCATTTGGTGTTAAATCTTTTGTATTAAATATTATTATCATTCTATTATATACTCCCACCATTCTTAAAAAGAGTTTGTTTTGGGCCATTCCATAAAAAGTGTCAACTTTCCAATCTTTACTTTTGAGATGGTACTTTACCATTTTACCTTTGACTTAATTCCTACTATAATTGATGGTTCCCATCGCATCATTGGAAAACACACAACATCCTAATATTTGTAATAGATTTAATTGACGAGTCAAACTAGACTCTTTTTAGGAATGGAGGGAGTATCTTTTAGAAGTGTGATTTATCTTATCCTTCATTCCACTTATAGGATGTTTTGTTTAAAGACTCTCAGCTGATTGTTAAGCATAAAAGTTCTACAAAATTTGAACTTTCGTTATACGGATTAGTCTTAAATATCGTTACACTAATTTTTGTTATACAAAATTTGAACTTTCGTTATACTAATTTTCCACCTTCTAGGGAGTGTTAGTTGTTTTTTCGCTTTTCTAGAGCTACTTTTAGAAGCCATTTACAAAAGTGGCAGAACTTTTTCCGCGATTTTCAGAAGTCAATGTATAGTACTACCCCAACTAAATTGTGCGTTCAGCTTGCAAGGGCGCAGCCCTTTGGGCTTACAATTGCACAAGCAATCTAGCATAAAAGAACCAAGTAGCCAGCTCTGAGTTGGTTTAAACTCAATTCGAATACGTGTGGCTCAGCCGTAAGCAATAAATGCAATATGACTCTTCCTCAACTTGGATGAGTTCCGTAAAATACAAATTTGTTCAAAAAAGGTTAAATGGCACAAGCATTGGTTCATTAGAAGTGGAATCCACCCGTAACGAATAAATATAGGTTACTTAATTAGCTTGATTCAAGATTGTGTCGTCTACAATATTAACTAGTCAAGTTTGAAAACCAAATCTCGGCTCGACTAGTTTAGTCATACATAAGCGAGTGCCTATAGCGTAATCCCATCGACATAGCATAATTCTGAGCTAACTTTTTGTAAAGAAATCTCATACACAGGTTGGCCTCAAGATTATAGACCATTTACATAAACATAAACAACTTCTCTTTAGGTGCAACCAACTTATGATACTAGGAAAAATCAGAACAATTAACACATATACTTCACAAAAATCATACACAAAATACGATCAAGAAACCGAAAGAGACAATGTTTTTACTCTAGATGTGAACTTAATTCCTGTAGTCCTTCGATCACTGAAATTAAATCCGGAAAATCATATATATTTCCTAACATCTTTTCCACCAAGTATTATTGATGAACCTAATTTCCTAGATAAAATTGAACAAAAACAAGGAAAGAATCAGAAGACGCCTACACCCTACCTCAATTCTCCTCCTGGTCTTGAGGACCAAACCGCTTCTCATCTTGGAAACATCCTTACCTTTCAATCCAAAAGCCTTCTCCAACAACTCCTCGTTAATCCCTGATCCAAACAAAGCCGACGGCATTCTCACGCACCCTGGATTCTGGCTGTTAAAGCTCCCCCATATAGTTGCCCGTGACTTTCCAACATTCATCTGGAAATGCAATACACCCCTCGGAAACACCATCACCTCCCCTTTTTCAATCACTTTAGCATATATCTTGTTATTAGAGTCTTCAAATCCAGAATAAATCTTTCCTGTTAGAACATACGCGACCTCAGTCGCTCTTGGATGAACGAACATGTGGTACATTAACCCTGCCAACTTCAAAATCGGCACAAACAAGCGAGATGCCTAGTGTGTTCAAGCCCGGAAGACACTCGAAGTCACGGGCACCCCGAAAACCCGATTTGAATTCTCCGGGACTTTTATACCGAAAATACAAAATCTTCTACGGTGACTAACGAGGAGTTCTTAAACGATGAGAGTGAATGATGGGATGAGGAGTTGCTGTGTTCGGTAGGCAAAAGTCTTGGAGGATCGGGTCAACCCAATACAACATAGGTGGTGTGGAGGAATATAACTAACAAAGCCGACATTTTAGGAGACACGGTTGATCTCATAGTTAGTGGATCATTTTTGGGATGTTAGGGTTGATCGATTGATAAAGATGTTATTCTAAATTCAGGTTGTGGCAAGATGCGGAGAACAGAACGTTATTGGCAAATCTTCTTACGAAGAATTCCGTCCAGTACGTACGTTTATTTTTTCTTGTTATTCCCCAAATTCTGTTTCATTGGTGGCGAAATCTGGGATGTTGATTTAGTTTTTATACTCTTTTTTTTATAAGTGATTTAGTTTTTATACTCTTTTTTTTGATGAAGTGATTTAGTTTTTATACTCTTTAAGTGGAATTCGAGCGAAATTGGTCAAATCTTGAACTAACCGAGTCCCGATTCCAATTCCAAGGGTTAAACTATGTTCTTCCATTTCTTTGAACTAAAACGATTGGAAATTTGGGATTGTAATGTTTGGGCTCAATGTGGGTGTCGAATTGTGTTACGTAATCATTTCTACGAAAAACCCTACTCTTCTTGAATTCTTTTGTGTTTGATAATCATTTCTATGAAAAACCCGCTCTTCTTGAATTCTTTTGTGTTTGATTCTTTGAGGCGAAGGTTCTTACGGTAGAGGACAAGCTAATGGTGCTAGGATGCAAGTATAATTTCCTTTTGCCTTTTTAGTTCTTTCGAACCGTGTGTTTTGTTGTATCTAATTTCTCGAGGTTTACAATGTGAGATTGTTTCTCGGATTGTTAATCTTTTCTAGGGATTTAGAGAGGAGAATTGTGGAACCGAGATGGAAATAACATTGGCAAAGAGTCACGGTTACCTCAAGAGCCATTTGCAGCAAATTGGGTCCTCTTCGGCAAGAGACTTCTTGCCGTGATTGGAGTTTATCTGGATTTGTAAGTCGGTTAAAGAGAAATGTTTTCAGACGGTCTTGGATGCCAAAAGGTAATTTCATGAATAAAACATGCTACACACTTGGCATCATCTCATTATGTAGGTATATTAAGTTGAGAAACATTTGTTTCCTTGTACACCATAAAATAAGAAAGGAAACATTATTGCATCTAACCACTTTATTTTGTTAATTAACTTGTCGACGACTAAATGGAAGTGATTGTGAGCATCTTGTCCTGTTTTTAGTCGAGCAATTTCATCTTCGGCTTCGGCCAAAGAGTAGATTAGACATTTATAGGGGATGTAACTTGAAGGCCAAAGCCCGAATTGTGATATCGAGATCATGTTATGGACTCACTTAGAACTTATTGGCTCTAACTATTAGACTTAGGTAGTATGAATATAAATTCTTAATCTACTAGTATATGATCTATGTAAACTTTCCTCATAATTTAGTATGATCTTTGTTTAACTTTTCCTCGATTGAGAGACTATTTTTTGAATTTTTGGGTTTAGCCTTTTTCCTATTGTTCTCTATTTGTCTTTCGATGGACTTCTCGTCCGTTTGGTGTATTTTTGATTCTTACTTATATAATATATTTCTCTTATCAAAAAAAAAAAAAAGAAGAAAAGAAAGAAAAAGGACAAGAAAAGAAAGTATGATGACATTTAAAGGGATGCTCGTCTTTAATCTGGTTATAAATTGTTTTGGAGCTTAAATTATAAAGAATTACCTTATAATTTGAAGCAATGTTTGATCAGTTTTTGTTATATATTGACATCAACGATGATCATTTTCGAATCCGAGATAAACTCATCGAGATATGAGTGACGGTTACCCATGGATCAACTAATAGGGTACTTGCACTTTTTCTTTCTTTTCACACTCTCCCCTCCCGTCTTTACGGTGTTCCTAACTCATGGAGAGGACGGAGCCAATTTTTAAATGCTGGATTTTTTTGAGAGTCGCAATAGGACCATTCGACAGTTTCCTTGAAGGCTTTAACATTAAAAAGCTGTCCCTTTTGTTATTTCATTTCTTAAATATATTTGGTTTCAAGAAGAATTGTCGGATAACGCATGAAAAGGCTCTTCGGTAAGTGGCCATATGTAATCGGAGGAAGAAGTGCGTCATCATTAGCGGTCTTTGTCGTGCATCATCTTTTACGGATCACGATATAGCACGAGACCATTGGTCGATCTTTGTTTTGTTTAGTATTGGTTGGGTTTCCCTTCACGGTCAAAGCTTTTTGGTTAGTTGGAACTATTTAGGATTGATGAGAAAGAGAAAATCTCTAGCGCTTCACCCCCGTGCTTGATGTGGTTGAAATGGAGAGAATGGAGCGAAGATGCTTTGATGGATTGTAGTTGCCTCTAGTCAAGATCGGTTTCTAACGCTCGGCCTACTCTTGCTTCTTTTCCTTTTCTTTTTAATGCGTACGAAAATTTTTGCGAGCTCTGTAGTCTTCTTATTTGATTTTCTTGGGGACCTCTATTTATGCTTGTAGGTTTATCTTAGGAGAGAAACGTTTAACATTTTGGGTACACTTTTGAGTCCAATTTTCTTTTTACTCACAGGCTTCCCCTCGGTGAATTCGATCGCTTGTATATGCTCTTGCTTATCAAAATATAAATTTTAAACGGCTAATAACAATGCTTAATTTGATCGATCCTAGTTGATTTTCAGAAATTTCTTTTTCAGCACCCGTATTTGTGTCTACATGTGCAGCAATGCTTTTGCCACAAATCATAGCTATGATTTAATTGCTTATGACGTCTAAAATCTTTGAACATTTCAAATATCCTAAAAAATGTCTTATCTGGTTCCTTTTTCCTTTCAAAGTAATTTTGTGTTCATATATATGGTGATCCAACAATAAAGATAGTCTTTCAGTAAGTTGCCATCAGTTGACAATTAATAGTGTATGTCCATTCGGATTTTGTTGACGATTCTTTGCAAAAACTTGAAGAAAGAGGAATAATCATACGCTTTGTAATCGGTCGGAGGTTTTCCCATGCACTTGGACTGTTCTTTCATTATTCGTTATAAAATGTGTTGTATTTTACCTTGTTTTCTACCTCTAGAACTGCCACGAAAACTCTAGTTTAACTACACAAGCTATTTATCACTTTGCAAGTAACCTTCCAATTTTCGGTGCTAATTGCGGGGATAGCTTGGACCGCAACATTGACGAGGAAAACCGCGTTACAAAGGATTTCTTTTAATGAATTTTAACTTTCATCCAATAAACATTCACCGCCATTTACATATTCTTTGTATCATAAGAATGTTATCATAATTTCATGTGGTTTCTTACAATAACTTTGGGAATTTGAGCTAATAGTAGTGCTGAATAAATATCTAGTAATAAACGTTTAAGTTTGCATTAACGGATTCACATTGAAAATTTTGTCGATGTAAATGTTAACTTTCGTTTCCTAGTTAGAGCTATTTTTATTACTATGTATGCTACGGCGTATGATTTCTCTTCTTTACCTCATTAAATATGTTGTAACTAAAAAATAAATAGAATAAATGCGAGGTCATGTAATTGAGATAAAAATGGACATCCCGTATGCGAGAGAAGCATGCTCAATGTTTTTTCCCCATAAATATAATCATGAGTGAAAATAGGTCAGAAATAGAAAAAGAGAACCTAACATATGTTAGGTCCGGTAAGTCTACATTTAGGATTTGCATATAGGGTGGAACGTAGGACCTTTTCTTTTGCTCTTGGATTTTTATAAGTAGGAAGCTCAAGGATGTGATGTTTTACCACTATTTTGTCTATTAGGATGGTCATGAGGAGGCCGACGAGGAATTTCCCAAGAAAGCCAAATTCTTCTTTAGTACAGCTAGATGTTCAAAACTGGGATGCAGAATTTTATGTAAAAGTTGATGACAACATCGACCTTGATCTAGGTGAAAATTCAAAATTTTCTCTCCTTATTGGAGCCTGCATATTGCATTATTCCTATTCATTTGTTGAAATACCTATGAATATATCCATTATTCTCTGTTCTTTTTTCTGCCTGTTAGATAGGTTAATTGAACTTCTCGAAAGCCAGCGTGGTTAAGACAGTGTATATAATGAAATCGGGAGAAGTAGTTCTTTGAAGAGTAAGTAGTCTTTTATCTTCTTAGTATAGCTCATTTGGTGTTAAATCTTTTGTATTAATTATTATTATCATTCTTTTATATACTCCCACCATTCTTAAAATAGAGTTTGTTTTAGGCCATTCCATAAAAAGTGTCAACTTTCTAATCTTTCCTTTTTGAGATGTTACTTTACCATTTTACCCTTGACTTAATTCCTACTATAATTGATGGTTCCCACTTCCATGTGGGCATGCATCAATGGAAAACACACAACATCCTAATATTTGTAATAGATTCAATTAGTTTTTCTTAATCGTGTGACGAGTCAAACTAGACTCTTTTGTAGAAATGGAGGGAGTATCTTTTTAGAAGTGTGATTTATCTTATCCTTCATTCTGAGCGTCTCTTCGGGTGTATAAAGTATTCATTGTGTATGTTATGGTTCTTATAATTTTTCCTTGATTTTTCTAGTATGCTTCGGTGAAATTTCATCAACTATGATGCAGTGCGACATCTCGGCATTGGTATTGTTATGCCTAGTGCGCTTACTTCAAAACTCGATTTTCGATTTATCGGCCGGTTGTATTTCTTCTCCATTTTATGGTACTCGAGTTTTAGAGAATGCTCTTTTTCTTTTTCTTTTTGTGCTTGGTAAAACAAGTCCCTTTTATGATTAATTAGAAAATTGCACCCAAATAAGCCTAAAGAATGTGATTTTCATATCTAAACTCATGATGACCCTTTTACTAGTTGCTCGGCTCCTAGAGATTGTTGGTTATTACAGTGAAGTAGTGTCTCATCGCTATGCCACAGAATCGTAAAACGTTGTCTTGTGTCACGTGGATCGAAAAATTTTGTTTGCACATGCTCCAGGCCTTGTTATTCTCCTCCACTCAAGTGGAAAGTGTGGATCAATTCTTGAAAAGTAAGCATTATCGAAGCATATTATTACGTGTGGTACAGGCTCTTTGTTTCTCTCCATAAACATCCTTCTCCCAATTTGTCATCATAGATACTTTGAAAAACTGTCTACAATGCTCGTGCATCTCTTGTGCACTTTGTAATTTTTGTTGGGTGAACAATATAAATGTTCGTTTCATTTGTGGTTATGTTCTCTTCATTGTCGATTGATATAAATATAATCATGAATGGCTAATCATTTCGTGCACGATTTTAGGTGGCTTCTCAAATTCATGCGGGTCAATTTGGTTTTGTCGATGGTTGTCGGATTATTCGACATTCGCTCACCGATGCGTAAGCACTCTACACTATTATTATCTGATGTCAAAGTAGTTCTCTCTGTTACATCACTCTTGCTAAAGTCAATTTGATTTACTGAAATCACAAAAATATATGTTATCGCGGGGATCTTCCTGGAGTTTGTCTCACTGAGAACTAGGGAATCATCCTAAGATGGTAGTCCACTTTGCATATTTGGAGATGTCTCGATCGTGAGGTGTGTCAATACATAACTCTTTTCTCATAATCTGTTTGTTCGAGGCTTGTTTGCGTTTCTCGACCTCACACCACGAAAGTCGAAAAAGTTGTGGGGATTGGTTTTCAACTCGGACTTGATCCTATAAAGGTAGAGGGATCCCCTAATTTTAAATGTTTTACTTTTGTAGTACTACCAAAATTCAACGTACTTTTAACATGTGGCACTTCTCTTGTTGCATTGTCGGTGCATCTCAAGCTCGAGACATTCGGTTCCTCGATATTGTCTATTTTTCGCTTTACTGTTGATGGTTTAAACATTCATTTTGAAGCTATCGGGTCCTCTCTCTCACACACACACAAACATACGGTGGCATGTTTTCTTTTTCGGGGTATAATTTATTCTCGCATTGAACTAAGGTGACATCGTTTTACAAATTTGATTTCTCTCTGAGATTTGAGAGTATGGTATCTAAATTGAAATTGTTCGTCCCTAGGTTTGCGCGAGATAAATTGACATTCTTCTCTTGCTTTTAATGGTGTCTAAAGACTCAAAACAAAAGGAAAAAGGGAAAAAAGAGGGAGGGTAATATGACGGGAAGAAGGGCCATAATCGTGTATATATGTACGAACTTGTCTTTCATAATTTGCTTTTGTGATTGTTGTGCAAGTCTTGTACAAATGAATACTGATTTTCATATCAACAAAATATATTTTTCAATACTTTTATATTCATGTTATCTCCGTCACGAACTAAGTTGATGGATAGTACCACTTGTGCATGTTTTGGTACGGGTAGTCCACAACTTGAGTTGCTCATTTGCTTCGATAAACTCGTAAGGTCTTTGGTATATGTGGCCCTATGTTTTGATTCCTCTAGTCTACTCTTCTATGCGGTATCTACTTATATAGAGTTGTAAACTTTGCACCGGTGAATTTTCAATTTCATAAAATACATGATGCAAAATATTTGAGCACGTTGTGTAAAACTAATACTTATCGTCCTAAAAAAATAGACATTTGACAAGTCAAACTTTTTAAAATTGTAGCTTTATTGGCTTATACTTTCTTTAAATTGCACTAAAATTTTGTTATACGTCACTTCTACTTAAATAAAAACATAAAGGGATGTTGTTTGGCGGTGCAAGAATGCCATAGTTTTTAGGCTTCCAAAGAGGATGTGATATTTGAGGGCTTTTAAAATATACTAGATTTAAAGCTTTGGTGCTACTTCAACTTTGTTCAAGGATTAGTGAGTTAGGGAATGTAACTTGGTAGCTAGTTCTTGAGGGTTCTGGCGCTTTCCATGAGTGGCTTCATTTATATTTTGTGGTTTAGGTAGAGTGTTTCTTAGTCCCCATTGCCCCTACTGATAGTTTGTAACTGATTTTACTTGGAAATTTTGTTATACGTCACTTCTACTTAAAATAAAAACATAAAGGGATGTTGTTTGGCTGTGCAAGAATGCCATAGTTTTGAGGCTTCCATAGATGATGTTATATTTGAAGTGTGCATGACATTCTGTATGCTTTTAGATGTTCTCTATTCTTCTCTGTTTCTTTGTCTTTGGCAAATGATATTGTTGATTGCCATTCTGAAAGTTATTCTAAGTGTAGCCTATTATTTCTGCTCAGGTTGTGTAGGTCTTCTTTTCCCTTGCTTTCTATTTGGAAGGAACGCTGAGTTTTTGGGTTCTGGGACTTTCGCGGGGTCATGCATGAGCCATTTTATTTTATGGGCTCTTCTTAATACTTTCTGCTGCTTCTTAACTGATGGCATTGACATTCTGCTGCTGGATGTTTTGTTGCATGTTATGCTTGTGAACTATACAGTCAAATATTTTTCGCGCGGTAACTTAAAATAAAATAGAACAATAGAGCGGCACAAGCCTATTAAAAAGAAGGCTTAAATCGCAATTTGGTCATCCTACTTTTACAGAAAAATTCATTAAGCTCACTCTACAATTTTTTTTCTCAATTTCATCACTATACTTGACATGTTTAGTCAATAAGGTCACGCGCTTGACTTCCGTTAGTTTTTTTGGATGGAGGGCTGTGAAAAGACCAAAATGCCCTTTACCTTATAATTAAGATTAAGTATAAAATTTATAGAAGCCTTTTCTCCTCTACCGTGAGCGAATCAGAGATGCAGAGTTCCTCAACACACTGATTTTCTTCCTTGTCTTCAAAAGCGTTCTTTTTCTTCGTAGCAAACAAGACGAGAATTGACTCGGAAAAAGCTGAGGTAAATCAGTCCGGTTCTTGCTATTTAGACGATTATATGGTGATAGCTCCTTGCTTTTAGTATTGGCTCCACCCACCAGTTCTTCAATTTCCTCGGTTGTGAGTCAAAACCTAAATAAGTTTCATCTCTCTCCTCTCTCTAACCCTAGTTTCTCGAAATTAGGTGGGTATGGGTGTGTGTCGGAGGAGAGAAAATACCCAACGAATAGGGGTGGAAACCTTAATGTCGCCGAATTCGGATTTGACAAGGGCGGCGTGGAGGGACTTCATGGCGAGTACGAAAAGAATGTTTTCTAGTCAAATGGATTGTCTTAGAGACAATCAAGGATTGAGAAAATGATTTCTTCGAGAGAAAATCGAAAGGGGAGAAGATGAATTTATTGGCGGACTTGGGTGAAGTTTATGGAACTCTTTGCCATCGGCGAGAACGAGGTTATGTGTCGGTCGAAAGTCATGACCTTGCCGACTAGTTGACGGCTGTCTTGGATAATGGGTTGTCTTGAAGAATTGTCGGCCGGCGGTGACACCATTTTGTATTTGAACCATGTATTTCGTGGAGAGAAAGAGAGAGAAAATGGGGGAGGAGAGAGACAGAGAAGGGTAGCACGTGATATCAGTAAGGGTGTTTTCGGGTTTCACAATTTTTTTTTTTTAACTTTCTAACCAAAAAATTGGACGGAGTGATAATCGTGAGACAACATGTATAGTGATGAAATTGAGAAAAAAAAAATTGTAGAGTGAGTTTAATGAATTTTTTGTCAAAATAGGGTGACCTAATTGCAATTTAAGCCTAAAAAGAAACTATATTTGGAAGCAAGATAAATTGGGAACTAGACAAGAAAATATTGGGTGCAAGCTTTGAGTAAAGTAGTTTTACTACTTCTAGAACAAATCTGTAAACTTGATGTGGTAATACAAGACACACGAGACACTATTTTGACCCATGTACACAAACTTACCAATTATCCTGGACTCCTACAACTATGAAAAACATATTAGAATGTAGTATAATCAAGGCGAAAGTGAATGAAAGTGAATGAGGTCTGAATTGAAGCCCAACTAACCATTTGTCTTTAAAGTGCATCCTCTTTTCACTTATCACGGTGGCGCATACTATTAAGGACTTGTGACCCCAACAGACGGGGTATCAAATTTGCATAATAAATTATGCGATTTTGCGTATCATTGTTTTTATATATTTAAATTATGGTCTCTTTTGTAAATCTCAGCCTGTTACTGTGCGATTGGATATGGATTTTGATAGTATTTGCTGATTTTATATAGTGGTATCATTGTATTTTGTATATCTCATAAATGATGGCATCTTTTGTATATTTCTGCCGCTGAACCATTAAAAGAAGTGTGTATTGTGATTGCTATCAAAACATTTTGGTAGCTGCAACCTTTTAAGTTAAATATATCACTAATGACATGCTCTACATTCTCTCTCTCTCTCTCTCTCTCTCTCTCTCTCTCTCTCTCTCACGAAGAAGTCCAAATTTGATTTTATTTCTGTTTTACAATTTGATTTCTCGCAAGAATTCTACAAAACCCTCAGCATATCACCGAATTGTTTGCTAATTTGATTGTTGCGTTTGATGTCCAAAGAGAATTCACCGATTTACTCAACTGTAAGTCCTCCGAGTTGTAATTTGATTTTCTCTCTCTCTCTCTCTCTCTCAAAATATTTGTTTAGTCCTAATTTGATTTTCATTCTGTTTTGCAATTTCATTTCTCTCTGTGTTGCAAAGAGTTCTACAAAAACCCACCATGGCAAAACCCTCAGACATCTCAGGAGTTGTTGGCTTGGAAATTGCGAATAAAATTTTGATGTCTTCGTATTTTTATTCTTAGGTTCATTGATGTTGTGGGCTTCTTCAACTTCTCGGTGTAGTCAATGGAGTTTGAGCTGTATTTGGTCGATATTCAGATTCTTGGGTCCAGAATAAGTAAGTCCACTAAAATTTGTAGTTACTTAGTTTTTCTATTAATTTCCCGATTCTGCGAATGTGTCGATGATGTTAAATGTTTTATTGGAATTTTATTTTTCGCTCATTGATTGTCTCGCCGCGGATTGTTGTATAAGGTAGTTCTTTATACCTAATTGTTCATATTTTGGTCTGTTTTCAATGCAAATTTGCTCACTAATTGCCTCGCTCACTAATTATTTTGCTTTCGATGCAAATTTTAGTAATGTTATCGGATTCCATAAAAACAAAAGGGGATGAAAACCATCGTTTTTCAGTTGCTTAGGACTAGAAAAATAATCATCCTTGAAAATTGGTTTTGCTTTAGTAACTCAAATTTGACTTGGTATTTATGATTTAAGTTACAAATGCGGCTGTTGATATATCTATCTTAATTTAGAGTATCACGTGAGACTTCTTATTGCAAAATTTGAATTTTATTAAACATCCTTGAATCCTTTATTCATGGTGGAGGGTGGGTTTAGAATGACAAATCCTTTTCATGTTATGTAGATTAGTTTTCTTACCAAGCCTTTTGTGACCTTGGATTATAATTTTTGTGAACAGGAGCGGGATAGGTTAAGGGTTTTTAAAGTTAGGACTCAAGAAAGGTTTATATATGCCAATATTTTGTTGTCAAAAACAAAAGATTTAATATTTATTGCTTGGTAAAGGTGTTGGAAAACCTAAAAGAAATAACCTAGGGTCCCCATAGATATAAGACCCCACGCGTAGCACCCAAAAGAAAGATGCATATCACACATCCAAACTATACATTCAAATATTCTTCGCGATAACTGAAAATGAAATAGGGCAATAGAGTGGCACAAGCCTATTAAAAGAAGGCTTAAATCGCAATTTGGTCACCCTACTTTGACAAAAAATTCATTAAGCTCACTCTACAATTTTTTTTCTCAAATTCATCACTATACTTGACATGTTTAGTTAATAAGCTCAACGCGCTTGACTTTCGTTAGTTTTTTTGGATAGAGAGCTGTGAAAAGACCAAAATGCCCTTTACCTTATAATTTTGATTAAGTATAAAATTTATAGAACCCTTTTCTCCTCTACCGTGAGCGAATCGGGGATGCAGATTTCCTCAACACAGACTGATTTTCTTCATTGTCTTCAAAAACGTTCTTTTTCTTCGCAGCAAACAGGACGAGAATTGACTCGGAAAGGAAGCCCGAGGTAAATCAATCTGTTTCTTGTTATTTTGACGATTATACGGTGATAGCTCCTTGCTTTCGAATGGGTTAAAGAGTATTTGCTCCACCCACTAGTTCTTCAATCTCCTCGTGTGAGTCAAATCCCAAATAAGTTTCATCTCTCTCCTCTCTCTAACCCTAATTTCCCAGAATTAGGTGGGTGTGGGTGTGTCGGAGGAGAGAAGAATACCCAACGAATAGGGGTGGAAACCTTAATGTCGCGAATTCAGATTTGACAAGGGCGGCGTGGAGGGACATCATGACGGGTATGAAAAGAATGATTTTTAGTCAAATGGATTGTCTTGGAGAGAATCAAGGATTGAGAAAATGATTTCTTCTAAGAAAAAATCGTAAGGGGGAGACGATGGATTTATTTGCAGACTTGGCAGCGGGTGAAGTTTATGGAACTCTTCGCCATCGCTGAGAACGAGGTTCATGTGTTGGTCTAAAGTCATGACCTTGCCGACTAGTTGACAGCCGTCTTGGATAATGGGTTGTCTTGAAGAATTGTCGGTCGGCGGTGACACCATTTTGTATTTGGCCGAGGTGACACCACCGCCATTTTCGTTATATATTCAACCAATCTCTTAATTCTCCCAACACACCCTCGGCCCGATCGGATCTCGAATCAAATCTCGTGTGAGTACGTGTGTGCGTGAAATGTATCGAGATTAAGAATTTTGGAGGAGAGGAAAAACTCTAAAATGGTTCCACTTTTGTCTTGGGCATAGTTATCGTTTCGATTGACTGGGAGAGTCCTTCACAAGAAAGTACCCATCCAGAGGGCAAAAATTCTTTCTTCTTCGTCTTCAAGAAAGAGAACACGCATAGCATAAGTGGGTGATGAAATCTATCTTGACCTTTTCAAAGAGCTGCACCTCTCTTTGATTTGAACCATGTATTTGGTGGATAGAGAAAAGAGAAAATGGGGGAGGAGAGAGAAAGAGAAGGGTAGCACGTGATATCGTAAGGGTGATTTTGGGTTTCACAATTTTTTAAACTTTCTAACCAAAAAATTGGGTGAGTGATGAACGTGAGACAACTTACCAAGTATAGTGATGAAATTGAGAAAAAAATTGTAGAGTGAGTTTAATGAATTTTATGTCAAAATAGGGTGACCTAATTGCGATTAAAGCCTAAAAATAAACTATATTTGGGAGCAAGATAAATTGGGAACTAGACAAGAAAATATTAGGTGCAAGCTTTGAGTAAAGTAGCTTTACTACTTCTAGAAATCTGTAAACTTTTTGGGGTAATACAAAGACACACGAGACACTATTTTGACCCATGTACACAAACTTACCAATTATCCGGACTCCTACAACTATGAAAAAATATTAGAAAGTAGTATAATCAAGGCGAAAGTGAGTGAAAGTGAACGAGTTCGAATTGAAGAGTGTGCGATTGGATATGGATTTTGATAGTATTTGCCAATTTAATGTAGTGGTATCATTGTATTTTGTATATCTCCTAAATGATGGCATATTTTGTTTATTTACATTGAACCAATAAAAGAAGTGTGTATTGTGATTGCTATCAAAACATTTTGGTAGTGCTACCTTTTAAGTTAAATATATCACTAATGACATGCTCTACATTTTCTCTCTCTCTCTCTCTCTCTCTCTCTCTCTCTCTCTCTCTCACGCAGAAGTCCTAATTTGATTTTATTTCTGTTTTGCAATTTGATTTCTCGCAAGAATTCTACAAAACCCTTAGCATATCACCGAATTGTTTGCTAATTTGATTGTTGCTTTTGATGTCCGAAGAGGATTCACCGATTTACTCAACGTAAGTCCTCCGAGTTGTAATTTGATTTTCTCTCTTTCTCTCTCTCTCTTTCAAAACATTTGTTAAGTCCTAAATTGATTTTCATTCGTTTTGCGATTTCATTTCTCTCTCTATTGCAAAGAGTTCTACAAAACCCACCATGGCAAAACCCTCGACATCTCGGGAGTTGTTGGCTTGGAAATTGCGAATACAATTTTGATGTCTTCTTGGGTTTTTATTCTTAGGTTCATTGATGTGGTGGGCTTCTTCAACTTCTTGGTGTAGTCAATGGAGTTTGAGCTGCATTTGGTCGATATTCGATTCTTGGGTCCGAATAAGTAAGTCTACTAAAATTTGTAGTTACTTAGTTTTTCTATTATTTTCCCGATTCTTTGCGAATGTGTCGATGATGTTAAATGTTTTATTGGAATTTTATTTTTCGCTCTTGATTGTCTCGCCGTGATTGTTGTATAAGGTAGTTCTTTATACCTAATTGTTCATATTTTGGTCTGTTTTCAATGCAAATTTGCTCACTAATTGTCTCGCTCACTAATTGTTTCGCTTCGATGCAAATTTTAGTAATGTTATCTAGATTCCATAAAAGAAATGGGGATGAAAACCATCGTTTTTCGGTTTCTAAGGATTAGAAAAATAATCATCCTTGAAAATTGGTTTTGCTTTAGTAACTCAAATTTGACTTGGTATTTCGATTGAAGTTACAAATGCGGTGTTGATATATCTATCTTAATTTAGAGTATCACGTGAGACTTCTTAATGCAAAATTTGAATTTTATTAAACATCCTTGAAGGCTTTATTCATGGTGGAGGGTGGGTTTAGAATCACAAATCCCTTTTATGTTAGGTAGATTAGTTTTCTTACCAAGCCTTTTGTGACCTTGGATTATAATTTTTGTGAACAGGAGCGGGATAGGTTAAGGGTTTTTAAAGTTAGGACTCAAGAAAGGTTTATATATGCCAATATTTTGTTGTCAAAAACAAAATATATCAGATTTTATTGCTTGTTAAAGGTGTTGGAAAACCTAAAAGAAATAACCTAGGGTCCCCATAGACATAAGACCGGGTCTCACGCCTAGCACCCAAAAGAAAGATACATATCACACATCCAAAATGCCCATAGACTTTGAGAAAAATTCATTAAGCTCACTCTACAATTTTTTCTCAATTTCATCACTATACTTGACATGTTTAGTCAATAAGGTCAACGCGCTTGACTTCCGTTAGTTTTTTGGATGGAGGGCTGTGAAAAGACCAAAATGCCCTTTACCTTATAATTAAGATTTAAGGTTAAAATTTATACTCCTCTCGTGAGTGAATCAGAGATGCAGAGTTCCTCAACATAGACTGATTTTCTTCATTGTCTTCAAAAACGTTCTTTTTCTTGGCAGCAAACAAGACGAGAATTGACTCGGAAAGGAAACCCGAGTTAAATCAATCCGGTTCTTGTTATTTAGACGGTTATACGATGATAGCTCCTTGCTTTCGAATGGGTTAGTTTGAATGGGTTAAAGAGTATTTGCTCCACCCAGTTCTTCAATCTCCTCGGTTGCGAGTCAAAACCCAAATAAGTTTCATCTCTCTCCTCTCTCTAACCCTAGTTTCTCGAAATTAGGTGGGTGTGGGTGTGTGTCGGAGGAGAGAAGAATACCCAACGAATAGGGGTGGAAACCTTAATGTCGCCGAATTCAGATTTGACAAGGGCGGCGTGGAGGGACTTCATGGCAGGTACGAAAAGAATGTTTTCTAGTCAAATGGATTGTCTTGGAGACAATCAAGGATTGAGAAAATGATTTCTTCTGAGAGAAAATCAAAAGGGGGAGAAGATGAATTTATTGGCGGACTTGGCAGTGGGTGAAGTTTATGGAACTCTTTGCTATCGCTGAAGACGAGGTTCATGTGTCGGTCTTAAGTCATGACCTTGCCGACTAGTTGACGGTGTCTTGGATAATGGTTTGTCTTGAAGAATTGTCGGTGGCGGTGACACCATTTTGTATTTGGCCGAGGTGACACCACCGCCATTTTCGTTAAATATTCAACCAATCTCTTAACTCCCTAAACCCCTCGTCCCCGATCACATCTGAGAATCAAATCTCTGTGCGAGTCTGTGTTTCTGTGATATGTATGGAGATTAAGAATTTCGGAGGAGATAGAAAAACTCTAAAATGGTTCCACTTTTGTCCTGGGCATAGTTATAGTTTCGGTCGACTGGGAGAGTCCTTCACAAGAAAGTACCCATCCAGAGCGCAAAAATCCTTTCTTCATCGTCTTCAAGAAAGAGAACAAGCACGACTTAAGATGGCGATGAAATCTATACTTACCTTTTCAAAGAGCTGCTCCTCCCTTTGATTTGAACCATGTATTTGGTGGAGAGAGAGAGAGAGAAAAATGGGGAGGAGAGAGAAAGAGAAGGGTAGCACGTGATATCAGTAATGGTATTTTCGGGTTTTACAATTTTTTTTAAACTTTCTAACCAATAAATTGGACGGAGTGATGAACGTGAGACAACATACCAAGTATAGTGATGAAATTGAGAAAAATAATTGTAGAGTGATTTTAATGAATTTTCTGTCAAAGTAGGGTGACCTAATTGTGATTTAAGCCTAAAAAGAAACTATATTTGGGAGCAAAATAAATTGGGAACTAGACAAGAAAATATTGGGTGCAAGCTTTGAGTAAAGTGGTTTTACTACTTCTAAAACAAATCTGTAAACTTGATGTGGTAATACAAAGACACACGAGACACTATTTTGACCCATGTACACAAACTTACCAATTATCCTGGACTCCTACAACTATGAAAAACATATTAGAATGTAGTATAATCAAGGCGAAAGTGGATTA
>CM028363.1:346930-404430 GCA_016624345.1 Platycodon grandiflorus | reverse complement strand
TATTCTTAGGTTCATTGATGTTGTGGGCTTCTTCAACTTCTCGGTGTAGTCAATGGAGTTTGAGCTGTATTTGGTCGATATTCAGATTCTTGGGTCCAGAATAAGTAAGTCAACTAAAATTTGTAGTTACTTAGTTTTTCTATTATTTTCCCTGATTGCTCCGAATGTGTCGATGATGTTAAATGTTTTATTGGAATTTCATTTTTTCGCCCACTGATTGTCTCGCCCGCTGATTGTTGTATAAGGTAGTTGTTTATACCTAATTGTTCATAATTTGGTCTGTTTTCAATGCAAATTTGCTCACTAATTGCCTCGCTCACTAATTATTTCGCTTACTGATGCAAATTTTAGTAATGTTATCCGGATTCCATAAAAAGAAAAGGGGATGAAAACCATCGTTTTTCAGTTGCTTAGGACTAGAAAAATAATAATCATTGAAAATTGGTTTTGCTTTCGTAACTCAAATTTGACTTGGTATTTATGATTTAAGTTACAAATGCGGCTGTTGATATATCTATCTTAATTTAGAGTATCACGTGAGACTTCTTATTGCAAAATTTGAATTTTATTAAACATCCTTGAATCCTTTATTCATGGTGGAGGGTGGGTTTAGAATGACAAATCCTTTTCATGTTATGTAGATTAGTTTTCTTACCAAGCCTTTTGTGACCTTGGATTATAATTTTTGTGAACAGGAGCAGGATAGGTTAATGGTTTTTAAAGTTAGGACTCAAGAAAGGTTTATATATGACAATATTTTGTTGTCAAAAACAAAAGATTTAATATTTATTGCTTGGTAAAGGTGTTGGAAAACCTAAAAGAAATAACCTAGTGTCCCCATAGACATAAGATCTGGGTCTCACGCCTAGCACCCAAAAGAAAGATGCATATCACACATCCAAACTATACATTCAAATATTCTTCGCGCGATAACTGAAAATAAAATTGAGCAATAGAGCGGCACGAACCTATTAAAAAGAAGGCTTAAATCGCAATTTGGTCACCCTACTTTGACAGATAAATTCATTAAGCTCACTCTCATAGTTATTAAAGGCGGAAGGCGAGGCGGGCGAGAGGTACTTTTTCAAGGCAAGAGGCGAGGCGAGGCGGGTGAGCAAAAGGCGAACAAGGCGATAATTAAGAAAAATAATTTAAAAATATTATATGTTGTATATTTTTCATAAACTATTTATAAATAAAAATACTTTATGTAACTTAGTCCACAAATAATAATAATAACCCTATTTTTAACTTTTAAGTTATGTATTTAAACAAAAACTACATTTTTAAAAAATTCAAAGGTTAAAGGTGGATTCTCAAAAATATAAACAATAACCATCTATATCTTTTTCAAACCAGCCATCCAACTTTGAATCGAGCGTACACTCTCGGCGACCCTTTCTATTCACTCCGGTGAGATTCCGGCAAGTTTCGGCCACGGGCAAACTTTCTGGCGAGATCTGGCCGTAAAAATTACATGGGTTTGATCGCCTTCTCAAGGAGATGACGAATGTGGCCTTGGATTGGGCAAATATTTAGTAGATTTATCTAGATCTAAGAAAATATGTTTAGATCTAAACAAAAAATTCGAAATCCGGCCAAAGTTCTACCAAGCGCCGCCTTTGCTCGCTTCTCGCCTTGCGCCTAGGCGAAACAGGCGGTCGCCTGGGGTTGCTTCTCTAACATCGCCTGGCCTGAGATTTTTGAGGCAACATACCCTCGCCTCGCCTCGCTTCTCGCCTCTCGCCTCTCGCCTGAGGCGCTCGCCTCGGTCGCCTGTAATAACTATGCTCACTCTACAATTTTTTTTCTCAATTTCATCACTATACTTAACATGTTTAGTCAATAAGCTCAACGCGCTTTACTTCCGTTAGTTTTTGGATGGAGAGCTGTGAAAAGACCAAAATGCCCTTTACCTTTGTGACATCCTAGTTCTCTTAATTGCATAAATTGCATGTTATATATCTTGTTTGCATGAATAGAAATGCCATGTTAGTATATGAATGGTAATTGGGTAACTCGCTTGTTTTAGCTTTGTTTACTTGTGTTGTTCATACAAAAATGATTTGGTATGATTTTTAGTAACCAAAATGACTTTGTACTCAGTGAGGTGCATACTGGGTACAAAGCGATCGCCTTGTTTTTGGACAGAGCGATCGCTTTGTAGACAGAATGTACTATTGAGAAACTGGGTACAAAGCGATCGCTTTGGTCCTTAACAAAGCGATCGCCTTGTAGGCAGAATGTCAAAGCGATCGCCTTGTTCCGTGGGAGGGCGATCGCCCTGTTGCGCTGTAGCTTTATTTTATATGTATTAACTTGTAAGACTGTTTATTGGGGTTGAGACACGTACCTAAGTGACAAAGCTAGCTCACTCACACCTCCTCAACCAAGTCAACCCCAGGAAATAACACCCATTACACCCACTTCACCTAAAAACCTTCTTAGAACAAGTGAGAGAGAGGTGTGTGTGTTCTTGGTGAGATCACTGTGTGTTTTCATCTCCTCCATTTCCAACCATGGATTCTTGCATGCAAAGCCATATTTGTGTTCCTTGAGACTAGAGAAACAACTTGGGAGGCTTTGATTCTTCTTTTGTTGGTTTAAATTGTGTGTTTGAAGTAAGTACCCAATCCCTTGTCTTGTATGCTCAATATCAAGTATGCTCCCTTCATGATAGTTTAGTTTACATGTTTAAGAAGACATGCATCATGTTAGAAACTTGAAATTCCTTAAGTAAATTTTCTGTGAATTTTGGGTTAATGACTCATAATTGATAATTTGGACTTGTGTCAAGTATGAATAATGTTCTAGGATGAACTTGGAATAACTTTTGTTCTTGGACTTGTTATAATTCATCACTTCAAAAATTGATGGACATGTTAGGGTTCACAAGTGTGGGACTTAAATCTTGATGGACTAAAAGTCATGAATGACATATAGTCTAATTGCATATGAATCGAGAACTTAGAAAAGAGCCATGAATTGCACATAGCACTCATTCGCTACTTAGGAATATTTTAGCAATAACTCATCGGAGTTGCGTTAGAGAGTCATTGAACAATACCGACTCTACAAATAAATCCCTACGACGTTTAGAGTTCAATGAATTGTAAATTTGTTCTTGGGAATGCTTGACATGATCGATCTATTGCTCGACTTGTACATTATAGAATAACATGCTTACTTGATCGGACGAGTCGCTCTTGTCGACCTCGCTCCCTTACTTGGTTTATTATGTGAGTAAACATCTACTTGACTCGGACAAGTTCGCTCTTGTCGAACTTGCTCCTTACTTGATTTGTATGACAAGTAAATATCTACTTGACATACCATTAGTCCAGTGGCATTAAGTGAATTGTATCGATGGTCAACGATGCATCATAGTCATGAATCATGAGGTTCATGATGACGATGGGTCGCCATACCATAACTTGCACACACCCTTCACTACTGATCACAGTGGAGAAGAGTACCATGTCGTAACCAAAAGGGCGCTTGGAATAATACTAATCGTGGTCGATGTATCATACACGTGCATCCGACAAATACAATCGTTATAACCTTGTCTATTTCAGGGACTACGAAGCGGCACCGGTTCTATAACATATCCTAATCCTATGTGATTTAATTTCGCACCTATGTGAAAACAATGTGCATCGCGACATGAGAACTACGTGCTAACATGATCTTGCTTGATACGTGCTATGTATGCCTTGCATTATATCCTGTCATGCATATTGGTTACTTACAAAGTCTTTATGACTTACCCCTCCCTTTTCTTGTTTTAGATCCTAGTCGTCCGGTTCGTCTTCTCGAGGTTGATCGTCTTCTCGTGCTCGTGATTGTTCACCTAGAGGTGGTAGCGTTGGCTTTTGGTTTCTTCTTTTGCAAGGACGTTGGGTTTAAGCAAGTCATTTAGACTTCGCTTGGGAATGTGTAATCATAGTAACTTGTACTTGTTGTAGACTAAATGAATATTCTACTTATGTCTCTTGTTATTTGCCGGCACTTGTTGGCCGAGCCTTGTTTACATGTATATGGTTCACTTGTTAAGACTTCCGCCGAGCATCCCTTTAGCTCTTGTTTATTGACGTGGTTTCTCCGGCATGTTTAGCCGTCGAGGTGTTTATATATTAGCATGACTTGTTAGTGTTGGGTTCCGTAACTTCGCCGATGACTTGGTTTACTTGTTATTAATTGTTATATCGGTTTTGAAGTTTTAAATATTCCGGCTTTTTAATGCCGAGTTTTATTTCGTGTCCAATGTTGCGTCACGTTAGTTGTGATAATCGAGTCCTTGCATGATTGTAGTCCTTATTTGGACGGCTCGACCCGCGTTCCCATCTCGAGGTTCGTCTTCTCGAGGTTGATCGTCTTCTCGTGCTCGTGATTGTTCACCTAGAGGTGGTAGCGTTGGCTTTTGGTTTCTTCTTTTGCAAGGACGTTGGGTTTAAGCAAGTCATTTAGACTTCGCTTGGGAATGTGTAATCATAGTAACTTGTACTTGTTGTAGACTAAATGAATATTCTACTTATGTCTCTTGTTATTTGCCGGCACTTGTTGGCCGAGCCTTGTTTACATGTATATGGTTCACTTGTTAAGACTTCTGAGCATCCCTTTAGCTCTTGTTTATTGACGTGGTTTCTCCGGCATGTTTAGCCGTCGAGGTGTTTATATATTAGCATGACTTGTTAGTGTTGGGTTCTGTAACTTCGCCGATGACTTGGTTTACTTGTTATTAATTGTTATATCGGTTTTGAAGTTTTAAATATTCCGGCTTTTTAATGCCGAGTTTTATTTCGTGTCCAATGTTGCGTCACGTTAGTTGTGATAATCGAGTCCTTGCATGATTGTAGTCCTTATTTGGACGGCTCGACCCGCGTTCCCATCTCGGGGTCGGGGTTGGGTCGTCATTGGTATCGAGCTTTATAGGTTAGCTATCGGCGAGGATAGGTTCCATGGCCTAGTTGGGTTAGTTCTTGTGTGATGTTCTAACGTCGAGTGATTTCTTATAGGTGTATCATGGTGCGACCTAGACCAGGGGCTAGTAGCAGTGGAGCTGGTATTGGTCGAGGTAGGCGGGCCTAGGAGGGTTCCTCCGAGCCGAGGCTAGAGCTCCGAAGAACCCGAAGTTGAGGTACCCCCACCTCAATCGGGGTGATGAGAATGCCCGTATGGCGGGCTTGTTTCGTAGAATGATGACTGTTATGACCGAGTTGGCACAAGAGAGTCAAGCAGAGGTGTACCACCTCCACCACCACCACCAGAACCAGAACCAGAGGCGGAAGTTTCACCACCTCGTAACGAGGCACCGCCAGGACCTAGAGCTAGAAATAATACTACTTTGGAGAGGTTCTTGAAGATGAAACCTCCATCTTTTGAGGGAGAGTCCGATGCTAGTAAAGCGAGTTATGGGTGGAGGACTTGGAGAAAATCTTTGCGGCTCTAGACCGCACGGAAGAAGAGAAGGTTGTCTTAGCGTGTATAAGCCGAGAGGGCGGCGAATCATTGGTGGAGAGTATTGTTGGCAAGTGGGATCTTAACCGGGTTCCAAAGATTTGGTCTAATTTCGAGAGGAGTTCAAGGCTTCTTATGTACCTATGGTGGTGAGGAGAAAGAGGGAGAAAGAGTTCCGGGATCTAGAACAGGTTCTATGACGGCTCGATATTCACCAAGTTCACCGAACTGTCTCGTTATTGTGCACATCTTGTACCCGATGAGCCCATGAGGGTGCTCAAGTTCGTTAAGGGTCTAAAGACCGAGTATAGAAGGCAGCTCTTGTCATTGCGGTTGACGAGACTATAGGGTGCTTGATCGCGCCTATGAGATCGAGAGAGATATGAGGAGCACAGCGAAGCTCTTGTGCGATCCTCGCATCGCGATCATCGCAGTCATCTCGGTGACCTCGCACCATTCGGAAGGGTCGGTTTCGAATCGGTGCAGTCGGGCAACCGCCGTAACGGTGGTCGGCCTAGGCGGATCGGATGGGCCTAGGCGTACTTCGATAGTCGTGATAATCGTACTTCGGCTTCGCAAGGGCGCAAGGCCGGCGGAGTGAGCTGTTGAGTGTTCTTTTGTCACAACCGGGGCATTCGTACAATGAGTGTAGGGTCGACTTGGGCGTGTTTGGGTTGTGGAGATTCAAGTCACCGAGTGAAAGATTGTCCCAAGTTTAAGACTACTCGGTCCGTGGGTTCGGTTCAGCGATCGGGCACCAAGAGGGATAGTGATGGGCGTCCTAAGGCCCAAGCTCGTGTTTTGCGCTTGACCGGCGTGGTGTTCCGAGTCGACCTCGGTTATTGGAGGTATTCTCGGTCTTCGGCCATAGGGCTCGAGTTCTTATAGATCCGGGTCTTCTCATTCCTATGTTGCATCGCATTTCATTGAGCATTTGTGCGTGTTACCTTCTCGTTACCTTATGTGCTTGAAGTGTCTACACCGTTGGGTGATCAATTATTGGCGTCGGAAGTTTATAAAGCTTGTGATGTGCTTGTATGTGATCGGGTCTTGCATGCGGATCTAGTAGTTTTGCCTATTCGGGATTTTGATTTGATCTTGGGTATGGATTGGTTGTGCACTTATCATGCTCTAGTTGATTGTCGTCGTAAAGAGTTACTTTTGCCATGCCGGTATTCGGAATTTGTGTTTACGGGTGATCATGCCATGAATAGTATACATATCATTTCGCTGCGGGCTAGGAAACTTCTATCTCGGGGTGCACGGGTATATTGCTTGTGTGCTTGATACTAGCATGTCTACTGTTAATATAGAAGATGTACCGGTAGTTAATGAATTTCCGGATGTCTTTTCAAATGATTTTGCATTACCTCCCGACCGAGAGTTAGAGTTTTGCATTGAACTATTGCCGGAACTTCACCAATTTCTAGAGCACCTTATAGAATGGCCCCAGTGAGTTGAGGGAGTTGAAAGACCAATTGCGGAACTTCTCGATAAGGAGTTCATTAAACCGAGTGTGTCTCCGTGGGGTGCACCGGTATTGTTTGTGAAGAAGAAGGATGGTAGTTTGCGGTTGTGCATTGACTATCGCCAATTGAACCAGGTTACTATCAAGAATAGGTACCCTTTACCTCACATTGATGATCTCTTCGATCAACTTCGGGATCCGTGGTGTATTCCAAGCTAGACTTGAGGAGTGGTTATCACGGTTGAGAGTTCGGGCGGAGGATGTCCCAAAGACAGCTTTTCGGACACGTTATGGTCACTATGAGTTTGTGGTGATGCCGTTTGGGTTGACAAACGCGCTGCTTTTCATGGACTTGATGAATCGGGTGTTTCATGAGTATTTGGATTGCTTTGTTGTGGTTTTCATCGATGATATTTTAGTGTACTCAAAGTCGCGAGAGGAACATGCTAACCATTTGAGAGTGGTTCTTTCCTTGTTGCGAGAAAAGAAACTTTATGCGAAATTTAGCAAGTGTGCATTTTGGCTTGAACAAGTATCTTTTCTTGGGCACGTTGTTTCTAGTGAGGGTATTGCGGTGGATCCTTCTAAGGTGGAGGCTATTACTAAATGGGAGACTCCTAGAACGGTAACCGAAGTTCGTAGTTTCTTGGGCTTGGCGGGTTACTACCGTAGGTTCATTGAGGATTCTCCAAGATTGCTACCCCATGACTAATTTGACTCGAAAAAGTCTACTTTCATTTGGAGTGATAAGTGCGAGGCCGGTTTCAAGAGTTGAAGAAAAGATTGACCACGGCTCTGTTTTAGCATTGCCTAATGGATGTGATAACTTTGTGATTTATAGTGACGCTTCGTTAGAAGGCTTGGGTTGCGTGCTTATGCAAAACGGGAAGGTGATTGCCTATGCTTCGAAGAAGTTGTCACCATATGAACAGAATTACCCAACTCACGACCTTGAATTGGCGGCAATTGTTTCGCGCTTCACAAGTGGAGACATTACCCGTATGGAGCGAAGTTTGAGGTGTATACAGATCATAAGAGTTTGAAGTACCTCTTCTCGCAGAAGGAGTTGAATATGAGACAGAGGCGTTGGATGGAGAAGCTTAAGGATCATAATTTTACTATTCTTTACCATCGGGAAAAGCGAATGTTGTTGCGATGCCTTGAGTAGGAAGGCTTATATGTCTTGTATGATGATGAGGGAATGGAAGATGCTAGAGGATGTCCGGGAATGGAGTCCTATTGTAAGTGGGCGTAGTGTTCTATTTGCTAATGTTCGTGCTACGCCGCTTTATTTGGGTTGATTAAGGAGGCTCAAGTTATTGATCCGAATTGAAGAAGATTATTGATCGATTGGGAGAGAATGCTACACCGGGGTTTGCGATGAACAGTGATGGGATCTTGACATTTCGAATAGGGTTTGTGTTCCTTCTTCCGATGAAGTGAAACGTATGGTCCTTGATGAGGCTCACAAAGCCAAGTACACGATACATCCAGGTAGTACTAAGATGTACCGTGACTTGAAGAGGCGTTTTGGTGGAACGGTATGAAGAGGAGATAGCTGAATATGTTTCTAGATGTTTGACATGTCGGCGGGTTAAGGCGGAACACCGAGACCCGCCGGTCTACTTCACCACTTGAGATTCCGGAGTGGAAATGGGAACATATCACGATGGATTTTGTCACGGGGTTGCCGCGTACTCGTAGAGGCTTCGATCTTGTTTGGGTTATTGTGGATAGGTTGACGAAGTCGTCCCATTTTATTCCTATTGCGATGACTTACGGTTTGAGTCGGTTAGCGGCATTGTATATCCAGGAGATTATCGGCTACATGGTGTCCCCGTTAGTATTGTGTCGGATAGAGATCCTAGATTCACCTCGAGATTTTGGCATTCATTACAGAGGCCTTGGGTACCAAACTTAACTTGAGTACAGCTTTTCATCCCCAATCGATGGACGATCGGAGAGATTGATACGAGATATTAGAGGACATGCTTCGTGCTTGTGCTATGGATTTCAAGGGCAATTGGGATTCACATCTACCGTTGGCGAGTTTGCATATAATAACGCTTACCAATCTAGCATTGAGATGGCTCCTTATGAGGCTTTGTATGGGCGTAAGTGTCGTTCACCAATTTGTTGGGACGAAGTTGGAGAAGCTAAGTTATGGGGTTCGAAATGGTACAACAATCGGCCGAGGATGTCAAGTTGATTAGAGAGAGATTGCGTACGGCTCGAGTAGGCGAAAAGCTATGCGGATAACCGGAGACGCGATCTTGAGTTCCAAGTTGGAGACTTTGTGTTCTTGAAAATATCGCCGCGCCGTGGTACTAAGAGATTTGGTAAGAAAGGGAAACTTTCACCAAGGTATATTGGTCCGTTCGAAATTCTTGAGAGGGTTGGTTCTTTAGCTTACCGGATTGCATTGCCACCGTCTATTTCGGGTATTCATGATGTGTTTCACGTTTCTATGCTCCGCAAATATATGAAGGATGAATCACATGTTCTTGCCTATGAAGAGATTACCTTTGAACCCGATCTTTCCTATGTTGAGAAGCGGTGAAGATTCTTGATACCAAAGAGCAAGTCTTGAGGACTAAAGGATACCACTAGTGAAAGTTTTGTGGAAGAATCATTTGATGGAAGAAGCCACTTGGGAAACCGAGAGTGAGATGCGAGAGAAGTATCCATACTTGTTTGATTAGATGGTAAGTGAATTTAGGGACTAAATTCCTTTAAGGAGGGAGGATGTGACATCCTAGTTCTCTTAATTGCATAATTTGCATGTTATATATCTTGTTTGCATGAATAGAAATGCCATGTTAGTATATGAATGGTAATTGGGTAACTACGCTTGTTTTAGCTTTGTTTACTTGTGTTGTTCATACAAAAATGATTTGGTATGATTTTTAGTAACCAAAATGACTTTGTACTCAGTGAGGTGCATCTTGGGTACAAAGCGATCGCCTTGTTTTTGGACGAGCGATCGCTTTGTAGACGAATGTACTATTGAGCGGGTACAAAGCGATCGCTTTGGTCCTTAACAAAGCGATCGCCTTGTAGGCGAATGTCAAAGCGATCGCCTTGTTCGTGGGAGGGCGATCGCCTGTTGCGTGTAGCTTTATTTTATATGTATTAACTTGTAAGACTGTTTATTGGGGTTGAGACACGTACCTAAGTGACAAAGCTAGCTCACTCACACCTCCTCAACCAAGTCAACCCAGGAAATAACACCCATTACACCCACTTCACCTAAAAACCTTCTTAGAACAAGTGAGAGAGAGACTGTGTGTGTGTTCTTGGTGAGATCACTGTGTGTTTTCATCTCCTCCATTTCCAACCATGGATTCTTGCATGCAAAGCCATATTTGTGTTCCTTGAGACTAGAGAAACAACTTGGGAGGCTTTGATTCTTCTTTTGTTGGGTTAAATTGTGTGTTTGAGGTAAGTACCCAATCCCTTGTCTTGTATGCTCAATATCAAGTATGCTCCCTTCATGATAGTTTAGTTTACATGTTTAAGAAGACATGCATCATGTTAAAAACTTGAAATTCCTTAAGTAAATTTTCTGTGAATTTTGGGTAAATGACTCATAATTGATAATTTGGACTTGTGTCAAGTATGAATAATGTTCTAGGATGAACTTGGAATAACTTTTGTTCTTGGACTTGTTATAATTCATCACTTCAAAAATTGATGGACATGTTAGGGTTCACAAGTGTGGGACTTAAATCTTGATGGACTAAAAGTCATGAATGACATATAGTCTAATTGCATATGAATCGAGAACTTAGAAAAGAGCCATGAATTGCACATAGCATTCATTCGCTACTTAGGAATATTTTAGCAATAACTCATCGGAGTTGCGTTAGAGAGTCATTGAACAATACCGACTCTACAAATAAATCCCTACGACGTTTAGAGTTCAATCGAATTGTAAAATTGTTCTTGGGAATTCTTGACATGATTGATCTATTGCTCGACTTGTACATTATAGAATAACATGCTTACTTGATCGGACGAGTCGCTCTTGTCGACCTCGCTCCCTTACTTGGTTTATTATGTGAGTAAACATCTACTTGACTCGGACAAGTTCGCTCTTGTCGAACTTGCTCCTTACTTGATTTGTATGACAAGTAAATATCTACTTGACATACCATTAGTCCAGCTGGCATTAAGTGAATTGTATCGATGGTCAACGATGCATCATAGTCATGAATCATGAGGTTCATGATGACGATGGGTCGCCATACCATAACTTGCACACACCCTTCACTACTGATCACAGTGGAGAAGAGTACCATGTCGTAACCAAAAGGGCGCTTGGAATAATACTAATCGTGGTCGATGTATCATACACGTGCATCCGACAAATACAATCGTTATAACCTTGTCTATTTCAGGGACTACGAAGCGGCACCGGTTCTATAACATATCCTAATCCTATGTGATTTAATTACGCACCTATGTGAAAACAATGTGCATCGCGACATGAGAACTACGTGCTAACATGATCTTGCTTGATACGTGCTATGTATGCCTTGCATTATATCTGTCATGCATATTGGTTACTTACAAAGTCTTTATGACTTACCCTCCCTTTTACTGTTTTAGATCCTAGTCGTCCAGGTTCGTCTTCTCGAGGTTGATCGTCTTCTCGTGCTCGTGATTGTTCACCTAGAGGTGGTAGCGTTGGCTTTTGGTTTCTTCTTTTGCAAGGACGTTGGGTTTAAGCAAGTCATTTAGACTTCGCTTGGGAATGTGTAATCATAGTAACTTGTACTTGTTGTAGACTAAATGAATATTCTACTTATGTCTCTTGTTATTTGCCGGCACTTGTTGGCCGAGCCTTGTTTACATGTATATGGTTCACTTGTTAAGACTTCCGCTGAGCATCCCTTTAGCTCTTGTTTATTGATGTGGTTTCTCCGGCATGTTTAGCCGTCGAGGTGTTTATATATTAGCATGACTTGTTAGTGTTGGGTTCCGGCTGTAACTTCGCCGATGACTTGGTTTACTTGTTATTAATTGTTATATCAGGTTTTGAAGTTTTAAATATTCCGGCTTTTTAATGCCGAGTTTTATTTCGTGTCCAATGTTGCGTCACGTTAGTTGTGATAATCGAGTCCTTGCATGATTGTAGTCCTTATTTGGACGGCTCGACCCGCGTTCCCATCTCGGGGTCGGGGTTGGGTCGTCACAACCTTATAATTATGATTAAGTATAAAATTTATAGAACCCTTTTCTCCTCTACCGTGAGCGAATCGGAGATGCAGATTTCCTCAACACGATCGATTTTCTTCATTGTCTTCAAAAACGTTCTTTTTCTTCGCGACAAACGGGACGAGAATTGACTCGGAAAGGAAGCCCGAGGTAAATCAATCTGTTTCTTGTTATTTTGACGATTATACGGTGATAGCTCCTTGCTTTCGAATGGGTTAAAGAGTATTTGCTCCACCCACTAGTTCTTCAATCTCCTTGGCTGTGAGTCAAATCCCAAATAAGTTTCATCTCTCTCCTCTCTCTAACCCTAATTTCCCGGAATTAGGTGGGTGTGGGTGTGTCGGAGGAGAGAAGAATACCCAACGAATAGGGGTGGAAACCTTAATGTCGCGGAATTCAGATTTGACAAGGGCGGCGTGGAGAGAATGATTTTAGTCAAATGGATTGTCTTGGAGAGAATCAAGGATTGAGAAAATGATTTCTTCTAAGAAAAAATCGAAAGGTGGAGATGATGGATTTATTGGCGGACTTGGCAGCGGGTGAAGTTTGTGGAACTCTTCACCATCGCTGAGAACGAGGTTCATGTGTTTGTCGAAAGTCATGACCTTGCCGACTAGTTGACAGCCGTCTTGGATAATGGGTTGTCTTGAAGAATTGTCGGCCAGCGGTGACACCATTTTGTATTTGGCAAGAGGTGACACCACCGGCATTTTTGTTATATATTCAACCCATCTCTTAATTCTCCCAACACCCCCTTGGCCCCGATCGGATCTAAGAATCAAATCTCTGTGCGAGTCTGTGTTTCTGTGAAATGTATGGAGATTAAGAATTTCGGAGGAGCGAGAAAAACTCTAAAATGGTTCCACTTTTGTCCTGGGCATAGTTATCGTTTTGATCGACTGGGAGAGTCCTTCACAAGAAAGTACCCATCCGGAGCGCAAAAATCCTTTCTTCTTCGTCTTCAAGAAAGAGAACAAGCACAGCATAAGCTGGGCGATGAAATCTATTCGACCTTTTCAACGAGCTGCACTCCCTTTGATTTGAACCATGTATTTGGTGGAGAGAGATAGAGAGAAAGAGAAAATGGGGGAGGAGAGAAAGAGAAGGGTAGCAGGTGATATCAGTAAGGGTGTTTTCGGGTTTACAATTTGTTTTAAACTCTAACCAAAAAATTAGACGGAGTGATGAACGTGAGACAACATATCAAGTATAGTGATGAAATTGAGAAAAAAAATTATAGAGTGAGTTTAAATAATTTTTTGTTAAAGTAGGGTGACCTAATTGCGATTTAATCCTAAAAAGAAATTATATTTGGGAGCAAGATAAATTGGGAACTAGATAAGAAAATATTGTGTGCAAGCTTTGAGTATAGTAGTTTTACTACTTCTAGAACAAATCTGTAAACTTGATGTGGTAATACAAAGACACATGAGACACTATTTTGACCCATGTATACAAATTTACCAATTATCCAGGACTCCAACAACTATGAAAAACATATTAGAATGTAGTATAATCAAGGCGAAAGTGAATGAAAGTGAAGGAGTTCTGAATTGAAGCCCAACTATCCATTCGTCTTTAAAGTGCAACCTCTTTTGAGCTTTTCACAGGTGGCAGCATACTATTAAGGACTTGTGACCCCAATAGGACGGGGTATCAAATTTGCATAACAAATTATGTGATTTTTGCGTATCATTGTTTTTATATATTTAAATTATGGTCTCTTTTGTAAATCTCAGTCTGTTACTGTGCAATTGGATATGGATTTTGATAGTATTTGCCGATTTTATATAGTGGTATCATTGTATTTTGTATATCTCATAAATGATGGCATCTTTTGTATATTTCTGCCGCTGAACCAATAAAAGAAGTGTGTATTGTGATTGCTATCAAAACATTTTGGTAGCTGCTACCTTTAAGTTAAATATATCGCTAATGACATGCTCTACATTCTCTCTCTCTCTCTCTCTCTCTCTCTCTCTCTCTCTCTCTCTCTCACGAAGAAGTCCTAATTTGATTTTATTTCTGTTTTGCAATTTGATTTCTCGCAAGAATTCTACAAAACCCTCAGCATATCACCGAATTGTTTGCTAATTTGATTGTTGCTTTTGATGTCCGAAGAGAATTCACCGATTCACTCAACTGTAAGTCCTCTGAGTTGTAATTTGATTTTCTCTCTCTCTTTCAAAACATTTGTTAAGTCCTAATTTGATTTTCATTCTGTTTTGGCATTTCATTTTTCTCTCTATTGCAAAGAGTTCTACAAAACTCACCATGGCAAAACCCTCGACATCTCAGGGAGTTGTTGGGTTGGAAATTGCGAATAAAATTTTGATGTTTTATTGGGTTTTTTATTTTTAGGTTCATTGATGTTGTGGGCTTCTTCAATTTCTCGGTGTAGTCAATGGAGTTTGAGCTGCATTTGGTCAATATTCAGATTCTTGGGTCCAGAATAAGTAAGTCTACTAAAATTTGTAGTTACTTAGTTTTTCTAAAATTGGAAACTAGACATGAAAATATTGGGTGCAAGCTTTGAGTAAAATTGTTTTACTACTTCTAGAACAAATTTGTAAACTTGATGTGGTAATACAAAGACACACAAGACGCTATTTTAACCCTTGTACACAAACTTACCTATTATGCTGGACTCCTACAACTATGAAAAACATATTAGAATGTAGTATAATGAAGGTGAAAGTGAATGAAAGTGAACGAGTTCTGAATTGAATCCCAACTATCCATTTGTCTTTAAAGTGCATCCTCTTTTGAGCTTTTCACTGGTGGTAGCATACTATTAAGGACTTGTGACCCCAATAGGACGGGGTATCAAATTTGCATAATAAATTATGCGCTTTTTGCATTTCATTATTTTTATATATTTAAATTATGGCCTCTTTTGTAAATCTCAGTCGCGATTGGATATGGATTTTGATAGCATTTGCCGATTTTATATAGTGGTATCATTGTATTTTGTATATCTCATAAATGATGGCATCTTTTGTATATTTCTGCTGCTGAACCAATAAAAGAAGTGTGTATGGTGATTGCTATCAAAACATTTTGGTAGCTGCTACCTTTTAAGTTAAATATATCACTAATGACATGCTTTTCTCTCTCTCCCTCACGCAGAAGTCCTAATTTGATTTTATTTCTATTTTGCAATTTGATTTCTCGCAAGAATTCTACAAAAGCCAGCATATCACCGAATTGATTGCTAATTTGATTGTTGCTTTTGATGTCGGAAGAGAATTCACCGATTCACTCAACTGTAAGTCCTCCGAGTTGTAATTTGATTTTCTCTCTCTCTCTCTTTCTTTCAAAACATTTGTTAAGTCCTAATTTGATTTTCATTTTGTTTTGCAATTTCATTTCTCTCTCTATTGCTATGAGTTCTATAAAACTCACCATGGCAAAAACCTCGACATCTCAGGGAGTTAGCTTGGAAATTGCGGATAAAATTTTGATGTCTTACTGGGTTTTTTATTCTTAGGTTCATTGATGTTGTGGGCTTCTTCAATTTCTCGGTGTAGTTAATGGAGTTTGAGCTGCATTTGGTCAATATTCAGATTCTTGGGTCCAGAATAAGTAAGTCTACTAAAATTTGTAGTTAGTTAGTTTTTCTATTATTTTCCCCGATTGCTGCGAATGTGTCAATGATGTTAAATGTTTTATTGGAATTTTATTTTTTCGTTCACTGATTGTCTCACCTGCTAATTGTTGTATAAGGTAGTTCTTTATACCTAATTGTTCATATTTTGGTCTGTTTTCAATGCAAATTTGCCCACTAATTGTCTAGCTCACTAATTGTTTCGCTTACTAATGCAAATTTTAGTAATGTTATTTGGATTCCATAAAAAGAAATGGGGATGAAAACCATCGTTCTTCAGTTGCTTAGTATTAGAAAAATAATTATCCTCAAAAATTGGTTTTGTTTTAGTAACTCAAATTTGACTTGGTATTTCTGATTTAAGTTACAAATGCGGCTGTTGATATATCTATCTTAATTTAGAGCATCACATGAGACTTCTTAATGCAAAATTTGAATTTTACTAAACATCCTTGAAGGCTTTATTCATGTTGGAGGGTGGGTTTAGAATGACAAATCCTTTTCATGTTAGGCAGATTAGTTTTCTTACCAAGCCTTTTGTTACCTTGGATTATAATTTTTGTGAACAGGAGCAGGATAGGTTAAGGGTTTTTAAAGTTAGGACTCAAGAAAGCTTTATATATGCCAATATTTTGGTGTCAAAAACAAAAGATTTCAGATTTTATTGCTTGGTAAAGGTGTTGGAAAACCTAAAAGAAATAACCTAGGGTCCCCATAGACATAAGTCCTGGGTCTCACGCCTAGCACCCAAAAGAAAGATGCATATCACACATCCAAGCTATATTGTCCAATATTTTTCGCGCGCTAACTGAAAGTAAAATAGAACAATAGAGCGGCACAAGCCTATTAAAAAGAAGGCTTAAATCGCAATTTGGTCACCCTACTTTGACAAAAAATTCATTAAACTCACTCTACAATTTTTTTTTCTCAATTTCATTACTATACTTTACATGTTTAGTCAATAAGCTCAAGCGCTTGACTTCCGTTAGTTTTTTTGGATGGAGGGCTATGAAAAGACCAAAATGCCCTTTACCTTATAATTAAGATTAAGTATAAAATTTATAGAAGCCTATTCTCCTCTACCGTGAGCGAATCAGAGATGCAGAGTTCCTCAACACACACTGATTTTCTTCCTTGTCTTCAAAAACGTTCTTTTTCTTTGCAGCAAACAAGCGAGAATTGACTCGGAAAGGAAGCCTGAGGTAAATCAGTCCCGTTCTTGTTATTTAGACAATTGTACGATGATAGCTTCTTGCTTTTGAATGGGGTTGAAGAGTATTTGCTCCACCTACCAGTTCTTCAATCTCCTCGATTGTCAGTCAAAACCCAAATAAGTTTCATCTCTCTCCACTCTCTAACCCTAGTTTCTCGAAATTAGGTGGGTGTGGGTGTGTGTCGGAAGAGGGAAGAATACGCAACGAATAGGGGTGGAAACCTTAATGTCGTCGAATTCAGACTTGACAAGGGCGGCGTGGAGGTACTTCATATATACTGGGTACGAAAAGAATGATTTCTAGTCAAATGGATTGTCTTGGAGACAATCAAGGATTGAGAAAATGATTTCTTGTAAGAGAAAATCGAAAGGGACAGAAGATGGATTTGTTGGCAGACTTGGCAGCGGGTGAAGTTTATGGAACTCTTCGCCATCACTGAGAACGAGGTTCATGTGTTGGTCGAAAGTCATGACCTTGCCGACTAGTTGACGGCCGTCTTGGATAATGGGTTGTCTTGAAGAATTGTCGACCGGCGGTGACACCATTTTGTATTTGGCCAGAGCTGACACAACTGCCATTTTCGTTATATATTCAATCAATCTCGTAATTCCCTCAACACCCCCTCGGCCCCGACCAGATTTGAGAATCACATCTCTGTGCGAGTATGTGTTTCTATGAAATGTATGGAGATTAAGAATTTTGGAGGAAAGAGAAAAACTCTAAAATGGTTACACTTTTGTCCTGGGCATAGTTATCGTTTCGATCGACTGGGAGAGTCCTTCACAAGAAAGTACCCATCCAGAGCGCAAAAATCCTTTCTTCTTCGTCTTCAAGAAAGAGAACAAGCACAAGATAAGCTCGGCGATGAAATCTATCTTGACCTTTTCAAAGAGCTCTTCCTCCTTTTGATTTGAACCATGTATTTGGTGAGAGAGAGAGAGAGAGAGAGAGAGAGAGAGAGAGAGAGAGAGAGAGAGAGAGAGAGAGAGAGTTATATCGTAAGGGTGTTTTCGGTTTTACAATTTTTTTAAACTTTCTAACCAAAAATTGGATGGAGTGATGAATGTGAGACAACGTACCAAGCATAGTGATGAAATTGAGAAAAATAATTGTAGAGTGATTTTAATAAATTTTCAGTCAAAGTAAGGTGACCTAATTGCGATTTAAGCCTAAAAAGAAACTATATTTGGGAGGAAGTTAAATTGGGAACTAGACAAGAAAATATTGGGTGCAAGCTTTGAGTAAAGTAGTTTTACTACTTCTAAAACAAATCAGAACTTGATGTGGTAATACAAAGACACACGAGACACTATTTTGACCCATGTACACAAACATACCAATTATCCTGGACTCCTACAACTATAAAAAACATATTAGAATGTAGTATAATCAAGGCGAAAGTGAATGAAAGTGAACGAGTTATGAATTGAAGCCCAACTATCCATTCGTCTTTAAAGTGCATCCTCTTTTGAGCTTTTCATAGGTGGCAGCTTACTATTAAGGACTTGTGACCCCAATAGGACGGGGTATCAAATTTGCATAATAAATTATGCGATTTTTGTGTTTTATTGTTTTTATATATTTAAATTATGGCATCTTTTGTAAATCTCAACCTGTTACTGTGCAATTGGATATGGATTTTGATAGTATTTGCCGATTTTATATAGTGGTATCATTGTATTTTGTATATCTCATAAATGATGGCATCTTTTGTATATTTCTGCCATTGAACCAATAAAAGAAGTGTGTATTGTGATAGCTATCAAAACATTTTGGTAGCTGCTACCTTTTAAGTTAAATATATCACTAATGACATGCTCTACATTTTCTCTCTCTCTCTCTCTATCTCTCTCTCTCTCACGAAGAAGTCCTAATTTGATTTTATTTCTGTTTTGCAATTTGATTTCTCGCAAGAATTCTAGAAAACCCTCAGCATATCGCCAAATTGTTTGCTGATTTGATTGTTGCTTTTCATGTCCGAAGAGAATTCACCAATTCACTCAACTGTAAGTCCTCCGAGTTGTAATTTTATTTTCTCTCTCTCTCTCTCTCTCTCTCTCTCTCTTTTCAAAACATTTGTTAAGTCCTAATTTAATTTTCATTCTGTTTTGCAATTTCATTTCTCTCTATTGTAAAGAGTTCTGTAAAACCCACCATGGCAAAACCCTTGACATCTCAGGGAGTTGTTGGCTTGGAAATTGCGAATAAAATTTTGATGTCTTACTTGGGTTTTTATTCTTAGGTTCATTGATGTTGTGGGCTTCTTCAACTTCTCGGTGTAGTCAATGGAGTTTGAGCTGGATTTGGTCGATATTCAGATTCTTGGGTCCAGAATAAGTAAGTCTACTAAAATTTGTAGTTACTTAGGTTTTCTATTATTTTCCCCGATTGCTGCGAATGTGTCGATGATGTTAAATGTTTTATTGGAATTTTATTTTTCGCTCACCGATTGTCTCGCCCGATTGTTGTATAAGGTAGTTCTTTATACCTAATTGTTCATATTTTGGTCTGTTTTCAATGCAAATTTGCTCACTAATTGTCTCGCTTACTGATGCAAATTTTAGTAATGTTATCTGGATTCCATAAAAAGAAAAGGGGATGAAAACCATCGTTTTTCAGTTGCTTAAGATTAGAAAAATAATCATCCTTGAAAATTGGTTTTGCTTTAGTAACTCAAATTTGACTTGGTATTTATGATTTTTGTTACAAATGCGGCTGTTGATATATCTATCTTATTTTAGAGTATCACCTGAGACTTCTTAATGCAAAATTTGAATTTAATTAAACATCCTTGAAGGCTTTATTCATGGTGGAGGGTGGGTTTAGAATGACAAAGCCTTTTGTGACCTTGGATTATAATTTTTGTGAACAAAGCATCTTATCCTGTTGTATGGCCAAAGAGTAGAAACATCTGCTCTGTACGTATGATATAATACCACGGCCAAGTGTTGCTGCATTTGTCAGTTGAAGTATCGTATTGATATGTTTTTTAACTGTCGTGATTGGCTCGTTGTGTTGGTCTTCCGTTGTTGTTGTTGGTCTTCGTTGTCGTTGCCGTATCTTTTGATATGATTTTCTTTATTACCCTCTAAAGTATCAGGCTGTTGAATTCCGCACAATTTAGATCTTATACATTTGTCATTGGGCTCAGTTTATATATGTACATGTACATGTATGCATAAACATATACATATATATATATCAATATATATATATATGTGTGTGTGTGTGTGTGTATATATATATATATATATATATATATGCATATACATACATACATATATATATGTACATATATTTACAAACACACACACACACATGTTAAGTGGCACTCATAAACTCCCAATAGTTACTTCTGATGTTTGTTATGACTGATACTAACCATTTATATTCTCTCTTCCATTCCATTGCATGCTTATCTAACAAGTATTTTCCATAAGATGAATAGATTTATTTACTTCTTGTAAATTATAGAGCTGGTACATGCTATCAAATCTGTATAACTTAGCATGTATCTTTGGCCCCAACTCTCGACACATTATGCTTTGGAGTAATATATTTTCTAACCATGTATTCGCACTTCAAATCTGAAAGCTTTATATACTCAAGTTGATGTGTTGGACAAATTGCTGCCTAACACACTACAACAAAACTTAACATTAACTCTAAGCAACCTCAGAAAAGAAGACCCATCCAAGGCCATATCTTTCCCCTTTTTCCGATTCAACCTAATTATAGGGAGTAGGAGTGCACAGGGTTTCGGACCTTAATTAGGGAGTTTTTATTGCAATTTTAACCCTAATTGACCAGGCAGGCGGGTTGGAAACGTGGGCTTGCTGGTGTGGGAGTGCCCATTAGCTCTTCTTCACTTTACAATCGGAATAAGCCTCCTCACTAATTCCAGAACCGGAAAGGAAGCCTTTGATGGTTTAAACATTCATTTACGTAGCTATTAGGTCCTCTCTCTTTCTCTCTCTCTCTCACACACACACAAAAACATTGGCATGTTTTCTTTTTCTTTTTCGGGGTATAATTTATTCTCTCGCATTGAACTAAGGTGACACCGTTTTACAAATTTGATTTCTCTACTGAGATTTGAGAGTATGGTATCTAAATTGATATTGTTCGTCCCTAGGTTTGCACTGGCAGATAAATTGAAATTCTTCTCTTTCTTTTAATGGTGTCTAAAGACTCAAAACAAAAGGAAAAAAGGAAAAAAAAAGAGGGGGAGGGGAATATGACTGGAAGAAGCGCCATAATCTGTGTATGTATGTAAGAACTTGTCTTTCATAATTTGCTTTTGTGATTGTTGTGCAAGTCTTGTACAAATGAATACTGATTTTCACATCAACAAAATATATTTTTCAATTCTTTTATATTCATGTTATCTCCGTCACGAACTAAGTTGATGAACAGGACCACGTGCATGTTTTGGTTGGGGTAGTCCACAACTTGAGTTGCTGATTTGGTTCTGGTAAACTCGTAAGGTGCCGGTATTTGTGGCCCTATGTTTTGATTCCTCTAGTCTACTCTTCTATGCAGTATCTACTTATATATAGTTGTAAACTTTGCACCGGTGAATTTTCTATTTCATAAAATACATGATGCAAAATATTTGAGCACGTTGTGTAAAACTAATACTTATCTCGTCCCAAAAAAATATACATTTGAAAGTCAAACTTATTAAACCGTAGCTTTATTTGCTTATACTTTCTTTCAATTGCACTAAAATTTTGTTATACGTCACTTCTACTTAAATAAAAACATAAAGGGATGTTGTTTGGCGGCAAGAATGCCATAGTTTTTAGGCTTCTAAAGAGGATGTGGTATTTGAGGGCTTTTAAAATATACTAGATTTAAAGCTTTGGTGCTGCTTCAACTTTGTTCAAGGATTAGTGAGTTAAGGAATGTAACTTGGTAGCTAGTTCTTGAGGGTTCTGGCGCTTTCCATGAGTGGCTTCATTTATATTTTGTGGTTTAGGTAGAGTGTTTCTTAGTCCCCATTACCCCTAATGATAGTTTGTAACTGATTTTACTTGGAAATTTGGTTATACGTCACTTCTACTTAAAATAAAAACATAAAGCGATGTTGTTTGGTGTGCAAGAATGCCATAGTTTTGAGGCTTCCATAGATGATGTTATATTTGAAGTGTGCATGACATTCGTATGCTTTTAGATGTTCTCTATTCTTCTCTGTTTCTTCCGTGGCAAATGATATTCGTTGATTGCCATTCGAAAGTTATTCTAAGTGTAGCCTATTATTTCGCTCGGGTTGTGTAGGTCTTATTTTCCCTTGCTTTCTATTTGGAAGGAACGCTGAGTTTTTGGGTTCGGGACTTTTGGGGTCATGCATGAGCCATTTTATTTTATGGGCTCTTCTCAATACTTTCTGCCTCTTAACTGATGGCATTGACATTCTGCTGGGGGTACCTGGATGTTTTGTTGCATGTTATGTTTGTGTCTACCGCAAGGCACTACGGACGAAGTATAACCTGCAGGTATGCTTTTTTCTGTTGTTTCCAGTTATATTCTGCTCTGCTCCCAACTTTGTGAATTAAACATTCTTTCAATCAACTTTGGCTTTTGTCACAACAACTTTTGGGCGGGTGCAAGAATTTTGTTTCCTTTCCTTCACTTTTGTTTAAATTTTTTTTCTCATTTTTCTATTTTTTCTATGAGCTTTCTCTGGCTTCATTTTAGTTTTCTTTTAGTTTTTTATTGATTGTAATTTGGTCCCAAGTGTTTGTCCTTTTCTACAATGGTCGTTGTTCTTTTAGTTTTCCCTATTATAGCCAATAACTTGGGATTTAAGCGATAAGCACATCATTTCTTACATTCTTTACATTATTGGTTATTAACAGTCTTGATTGGAGGCTCAATGGATGTCTAACCTACAGGACCTGTTTGTGTTTTCAAGGACCCAGGGTTTAACCTTTTTTGATCATTGATATGCTTCTTGTCTTCCATCAACGCTTTGATGAAGGTACGAAGACATTGTAGATAGGGGTGAGCAGGCCGGTCCATCGGCCCGTCAAGCCCGCAGAGCCCGTCAATGCCCAGCCCGCAAAGCCCGATAGGCTTTGTCAATTTCTGAAAGTCATAGTCAATTTAACAGTACTTTCATCAGCATCCCTTGTTTCCATGTGGGATTCCCGAAGTTCTTACGAGATTGGAAACACCTTTCATCACCCATTGAACCGATTGCAGAATACGAGAGTTAAGAAGAGTTGTGTATTACTGTTGAAATAATAAGGTAAATTCTTTTTCAACCCAAATTTTTATTCAGTGTATAATTGGGGTTCCCCCTCACCCTACAGACAGTATCATCTATTGACTTTTGTCAAAATTGTTGTTCTCTCTCTCACGTACACACACGCAAAAAAGATTAATTTAATTATTTTTATGATTATGGCACATCCATACAGACATGGAAGAAAATTTTGGTAATAATTCATCAGTATGGAGACAGATTACCTCATCAGAGATGGAGACGGTTGAGGAAGAAAACTTTAGTCGTAATTCATCAATTAATGATAGTTCATCAGAAATGGACATGGTTGAGGAAGAAAGTGGTAATGAAAAAGACATTGTTACCGAGAAAGAAAATGGGCATCAAAGAGAGACCTTGAGCAAGAAGGTAGAAGAGCCTAAAATAGGAATATCTTCTGATAGCATTGAGATTTTGAAGGAATTTTACAAAGATTATGGCACCCAAGTAGGTTTTACCATAAGCAAAAGAACATCGCCAAAGGGATATGAGGTGAGATATGTAACTATACGGTCGAAGTGGCAAGTCAAAGCGCAACTCAAAGAATATTTTGAGGCCAAAAGCAGTTTCAAAAACAAATTGTCAAGCTAAGGTTAATGTTGTATTGCATGAGGATGGAAAGTGGCATGTGTCGAGAGTTGTACATGATCACAACCATTCACTAAGCTCGGGAAAAATTCCTTTACATAGGAGCATTAGAAAAATACAACCACATGTGAAAAGACAATTGTTACGCTATTCTAATGCTGTAATAAGACTGAATCAAAGTATAAATGCAGTGGCTGTTAAGGCTAATAGACATGAAAATTTGTCATTTTTTATAAAAGATGCTAGAAACTTCATTGAAAAACAAAAGCGATTGAAGCTTGGTTGATACGCACCTCGTCAAGAGATTCCACCTTGACGCAACACAAACACAGATCGGAAGCTTGAATTCATTTGGGGTGACACGTCGACCTCTAGTCCACACAATTGACAACCTTGGCTCGAAGTCCTTGACCTTCAATTGACGAGACTAGCAACCTAAGTGTATGGGAAACGATACGACAATTGGTTGGGATTACCAACTGATATAGTCAGAAAAACAACCACAGGTCTTGGTGTGGAAGCTTGAAAACGTTCACAAGGAACAAAGCAATGAGAAAACCTCACAATTTAATATCAAAACAATCTATGTCTTTAACAAAGAAAGAGAAGCCTTTATATAAGCTAAAGGTCTGAATCCTAATACTTGAAGGAAATAAAATCCTAAAATAAAAGGAAACAATTAATGAATTACATAAACCATGTAAGAAACAACTAAGTAAGATACCTAGGCTAATTAGGAAACAATAACAAACCAAAACAAGGAAAAGACTTATCAATCCCGCTTTTATAAAGGCTTAATTTCAAAAAGAGCACTTTGGCCCCCTAAAGTCATCCATTTAGCATTAAAAAGCTCCCAAAGTCATCCATCATTCCTAGGATGGCTTTAACGGACTTCTCTTGAGTCTACAAGCCTTTTTCCATGAATTTTGACGCCTTCATCTCTGTCTTCATAACTTCACGATCTAGAACAGTGTCGTCATCACACAATCATTTTGCCTTCATAGAATAACCAACGAAGTAACCTGAATCACCAATAAATCCACAAATCAAGTTTATGTAGAACACTTGAATTCGCCATTCATACTCTATGCAACTCAAGGACTTTATTCGAACGTATCATGCTTGATCATCCTTGTTTGAACTCTAGCTATCGAACCATAAAGTACATATCTCGAACATAGAGTAGAGCTTGCTAGGATCACATCATTGGTAATGGTAATGTGAGGCACTTCAGAATAATTACTTCATGAAGGTTCAAGCTACAAATTCAAAAAAATTTTGCGATGGATTTAGATAAGGACAATCGTTTAAGGAATTTGTTTTGGCCAGATGCGCGGAGTATAGTAGCGTATGAGGAGTTTGGTGATGTTATCACATTTGACACGACATACTTAACAAATAGATTTGACATGCCATTTGCTCCTTTCGTAAGGGTCAATCATCGTGGGCAATCAACGTTGCTTGGTTGTGGGTTAATTTCAAATGAAGATACAAACAAATTTATATGGTTGTTTAAATCATGGCTTGTATGTATGTCGTACCATGCACCAAGTATTTTTATAACTGATTAAGATAAAGCTATGCAAAAAGCAATTGATTTCGTATTTCCAAATGTTAGACATAGATGGTGTTGTGGCACATGATGAAAAAGTTGCCAAAAAAATTTGGAGCACGCAAACAATATGAAGCCATTAAGTTAGCACTTCAGAATAGTGTTTATGATTCTCTTTCTCCTATTGATATTGAAACAAGTTGGAAGTAAATGATTGAGAAGTGTGAACTTCAAGATAAATAGTGGTTGATAAGGTTGTATGATGAGAGGCATCGATATGTCCCTTGTTTTGTGAAAGACTGCTTTTGGTCTGAAATGTCTACTACATTAAAAGTTCTAAAAATCGGCCTAGGCGCCGCCTAGGCGCTAGGCGCCCCCAAAACGCCGCGCCTAGGGCCAAATCGGGTAAAAAATCGTCAACGAAAAAAATCGCCGCCTAGGCGCCCGCCTAGCCGCCTAGCCTAGCCAAATTGCATTTTTTTTATTTTTATTTTTAATTTTTTTTAATTTTTTTTTTCAAAAAACATCGTCGTTTTGGTTTAAAAAAACAGAAAAATCTAAGTTAAGTAAGTTTGTTTTCCATACTTTATATGTTATTGAATTTGGTTTTAATTTTTTACTATTAATCTTGTAATGTGATCATTATTTTAGTTTATTTTGTCATATTTAGTTATTTACTATTGTTGCAGCAAGTATTGATTATTGAATTAAATTGTAATTTTAACTTTTAATCTTGTAATGTGACCATTACTTTTAGTTTATTTAGTTATATTTAATTATTAATATTGTTGCAGCAAGTATGGTATAAACTTATAGTGTAATTATGCCTGGATTTTTAGATCCCGCCTAGGCCCCGCCTAGGCCCCGACTAAGCCCCTAGGCGCTAGGCCCTGCCCTGGCGCCTAGCGCCCGCCTAGCGATTTTTAGAACACTGACTACATAACGTAGCGAAAGCATGAACTCTTTTTTTGATGGGTATGTCAACTCAAAGACTACATTGAAAGAACTTGTTGAAAAATATGAGCATGCATTAAGGAGTAAAGTGAGGAAGGAAAAAGAAGCACATGTTAATTCTTTCCATTCAGGGAGTCCTAGAATAACTCTTTATTCAATGGAAAAACAAGTCCAAGAAGCCTATACTACCGTGAAGTGCAGAGAGTTTCAAGCAGAGTTAACTGGGAAAATGTATTGTGAAGTAGGCAATTTTGAAACTTGTGGAGCAATTTCAAATTATGATGTATCCAAGTATCTATTGGTTGGGGAGAAGAACATAAGGAAGATAAGTTTTAAGGTTTTCTTGGTTAAAGAAGAAAGAGATGAGGACTGTGACGTAAAGTGCAACTGTCGCCTATTTGAATTTCGAGAAATTTTGTGTAGGCATGCTATTATGGTGCTCATCATGGAAAACTATTATAAAAACGAGGATATTCTTGGATTAATAATTCCAAGTTTCTATCTTCAATGCAGAAGTGAATCGGTCGAAAATAAAAGTACCAAGTATTTGGAGAAATAATGGCAAGAAAATAGAAAATATAATGGAATCAAACAAAAGGGAACAGAGGATTTACGTGGTTTAATCCACTCAAAGGCAAGCAACAAATCCACTATAAACGATGAGGAATTATAATAGAGAGTTTTCAATGTACTCATCTTACCTAGGATTAGGATTACAAGGATTGAGACGATCCCACAGAGTACCACACCTCTCACAACCCAAAATAGACACACTATTTTGTCTAATACCGCCATGACCTTGAGACCCTCGACCACCAACTGTGTTCGTCGTTCGTCTCTCCCCAATTTGTGTCTTTCTTTCTATTGATCTTGTCTCTAATTGACGTCTCATCACCTCTTTATATAGGCCCTAAGAAAAACCTTAACAAATTAGGATTAAGATTCTTAATCCATGTCAATAAAGGAATCCTTTTACAACTAGTATAAAATTGTTTAACCTTCTCCAATTAACTCTAGGATTAATTAATACAAACCTAGTTTGTATAGGATTCCAAAATCTTTATGAATTTGAGACATATTTCAACAAATCTCCACCTTGGCTCAATTTCATCAATCGTCTATCCCCATTGTTGATTGCCCGTCATGCACCCCACCATGGGCGCCTAGAATTGATCTCGAACACACGAGTTCAAGCGGCCCTTGAACTCACTCCATGAAATACTACAAAACTATATACTTTCAATTTCATCACATTTGGCATCTTCACTTGGAAACATAGCTTGAGCTCCACCTTGAAACACTCCCTTGTAGTAAATACAAGTTGTCCTTTTTGTTTCCACCCATGAGAAAACGGCCACCATGAAAGATTTTCATCTTTCCATCACGAACTGTGTAATTGCGACCTTTTGAAACTAAGGAACCCAATGAAATTAAATTCCTCCTGAAGCTAGGAACATGACGAACTTCAGTTAGCGTTTTCACTCCACCTTGAGTCTTGATTTTAATTGTCCCAATACCTTCAATCTTGCAAGACAAATCATCCACTAAAAATACATCATCATCACTTGCACCATTGTAAGTAGAAAATATATCTTTATTGAAACACATGTAATAAGAACAACCGAAATCAAGAACCCATTCAGTCCGTAGATTATCACCACCCACGGTCACATTAAGTACATCACCGCTATTCTCATCATTACTAATACCACCCTCATCAAAAGTGACAATATTAGCATTAGAATTCAATTCTTTCTTCACTTTATCCTTGAGTTTTTGACAATAACGAACAACGTGACCTATCTATCTCATTGCAATGCCAACACTTTATCTTGGAAGTCTTCTTTTTCTTCTCACCACCACTTGAACTTTCACCGGACGAATTTTTGACATGATTAACTTTGCTTCCCACATACAAAGCAATAGTATTATCATTATTCTTAGAACCCTTGTTCATAGAATCATCAGTTAATAATGATGTTTGTACCTCACCAAAAGTAAGCTTGTCTTTCACATCCATAATAGTAGTAACTAAATGCTTGAAAGATGGTGGCAAAGACTTTAGCAAAATTAAACCTTGATCTTCATCCTTAATTTTAACATCGATATTAGCCAACTCACAAAGTATCTTGTTAAAAACATTCAAGTGATCATGAATATTCGTACCTTCAGACATCGTGAAGTTAAACAACTCTTTCTTTAGGTACAACCGGTTTGACATAGATTTTCCCATGTAGAGACTCTCCAACTTCTCCCATAATGCCTTCGCAGATTTTTTAGAGATAACGTTGTAGAGAACATTATCCGCGCAACATCGCCGAATAGTGCTAGTCGCCTTTTGATCAATTCTCTTCCATACCTCATCCTTCATATCGTCGAATTTTGCTTCCTTTCCTTCCAAAGCAATCTCTTGATTTGCTTGGATCAACACATCCCTAACTTTAACTTGCCACAAGCTAAAGTTATTACTTCCGTAAAATTTCTCCAATTGAAATTGCGTAGAATTTCCAATGTCCCCCATCTTCTAAACTCCAATCTCTTGATTCATAATTTTGACTATCCCAAAGCTCTAATACCAGTTTGTTATAAAAATGAGGATATTCTTGGATTAATAATTCCAAGTTTCTATCTTCAATGCGAAAGCGAATTGGTCAAAAATAAAAATACCAAGTATTTGGAAAAATAATGGCAAGAAAATAGAAAATATAACGGAATCAAACAAAAGGGAATAGAGAATTTACGTGGTTTAATCCACTCCAAGGCAAGCAACAAATCCACTATAAACGATGAGGAATTACAATAGAGAGTTTTCAATGTACTCACCCTACCTAGGACTAGGGTTATAAGGATTGACACGATCCCACAGAGTACCACACCTCTCACAGCCCAAAATAGCCACGCACTATTTTGTCTAATACCGCCAAGACCATGAGACCCTTGACCACCAACTGTATCCCTCGTCCGTCTCTCCCCAATTTGTGTCTCTCTCACTTTTTGTCTTGTCTCTAATTGACGTCTCATCACCTCTTTATATAGGCCTTAATAAAAATCTTAACAAATTGGTATTAAGACTCTTAATCCATGTCAATAAAGAAATCCTTTTACAACTAGTATAAAATTGTTTAACCTTGTCTAATTAACTCTAGGATTAATTAATACAAACCTAATTTGTATATGATTCCAAAATCCTTATGAATTTGAGACATATTTTAATAAAAATATATACTCCATTCCAGCTAAATATATTTTGAAAAGATGGAGGAAGGATGTAAAGAGGTGGCATACAATGGTTAGAGTGGATTATAGTGACTATAGTGTTTCAGAAGAAGGACGTCGTTATGATAAAATGTGTAATGCTTTCTATGAAGTTGCAGACTTAGCATACGAGATGGAAGATAAGTGTAGTCTGGTTAATGAGAAGATAGCTGCCCTAAAACAAGAGCTAACTAATGGTGTGAAATTATGTGAAACTAGTTAATGTGCTCCATAATTAATTCCAAGAAAGTGTGTAAAGGGGCATCAAAGAAAGGCAAAAAGATACATAGTCCATTGGCTGTACATTGCAAAGGGCGGCCACCGATCAATACGATGAAATCGAAGGTTGAACATGTAGTTACAAGAAAAAGCAAAAAGAACATGAGTACAGAATTGAAAGAGAAAAAATCAGCTAACAAAACAGGAAAAATAGTATATGTGGAAATTGTAAATCTATTTTTTTCTTTCGACGTCGTATTATTAATATTTATCCATTTTAATTGCAAGTTGATGCTTCCATAGGTTTCATTGAGAAGAATAAGGAAAAAGGTGATACTGTTGGGACTTAAGCAGGGGAAGGGACAAATAACACCAGCAACAAGGAGGTATGTCAAAAATGTTGTAAATTTTGTACCTTTTTCAAGTTTTCTTATTGCTAATTTCATTCTACTTGTAGGACTCCCAAAAAGAGAAAACCAAAGAAGATGATATGGATAGACATACTTCTAAAAGCAATTCAAGTGTTCTTCTAGCTCAAGTCATTAATCACACAGGAACCCAAGAAAGCACTAATCAAATGGTTCTCGTTTACGTGTAGTAAAACTTAAAGTCTTATTGTTCACAAGTTTTTTTCTAACATAACCAAACTTCTCTGATCATGTAAGTATGACTCTAGAATTGGTAGGTCCATCCCTTCAACTACATGACACTGGACAACCAATACACACCAATGCCGTACAACTTTCACTAAACAACTTCATTATTTATCCCAAATGCAAAATTGTAACCAACAGGTACTTCATTTTTTTATGTAGAATGTTGTAAATCTTACACCTTTTTCAAGTTTTCTACTCTAACAAGAGGATTTAATTATCTTTCCTTTTCTAGAATTATCCAAGTTATGAAGATGATGGTAGGCCCGAGATTGGAGATTAAGTGAAGAATACATTTGCACATTGAATCAATAATATAGGTGTCTTTGGTGATGCTGCTGTGTGGATTGTTTATCTATTCTGGTGCATCTTTTTGATTGAGGAATTCCCTTGCATATTGCTTGTCCCCTGTCATCAAGATTAGTTGTTCTTATTAGTTCGACTCGTGAGATTGCCAAGGTAAGGGATAACAATACACCAATAATGGGGACTGAAGTTTCATACTCTCGTATTCTGCAATTGGTTCAACATGTAATGAAGGTGTTTCCAATCTCGTAAGAACTTCGGGAATCCCACATGGAAACTGATAAAGACTATGTAACTCAGGACATAAGTGTATTTATGATATTCTGTAAGGGTGTCGTGTGTATGTCTTAATTAGTTAGTTAGTTTCTTTGTTTTTAGCTTTTAATAAATTCAGTCGTGTATTTTACTTTTCTGATTAAGCTTTGTAAAAGAGGTGAATCTCTTTTGAATAAGAGAAGAACTTTTCCCTCCATTTTCTCTCTCAAATTCCTTCAAGTAACCTGGTATCAGAGCATGTAATGCTTCTGGTTAATCTCTAATTTCTTGCTTTAAAGTAACCTTTTATCGATTGAAATCCTCATTTGGTTTTTCTATTTCATTCATCTTCAAACCCTGTCTCGAAATGCCTACATTTGGAAATTCAAACGCTAATTCTCGTAATCAAGAGCACATGCAAAATGCAACTGAAGAAGATAATGTTGAGGAAATTGTTGATGAGTATGATTTGAGTGAAACTGATCTCAAACTACACCCTTCGCATCCCCTGTTTTTTCATGCCAATGACAATCCAGGTATGATTTTAATCTCAGTAGTTCTGGATGATAAAAATTATATGCAATGGAAGAGAGCAATGACAATTGCATTATCTTCGAAGTCAAAATTAGGATTAGTCACTGGTGTTAACAAGAAACCTAGTGTTCATTCAAAATACTTGTATCAATGGGAAAGATGTAATGACATGATAATTTCTTGGCTATTAAATATGATCTCCAAAGAAATTGTCCCTAGTGTTGTTTATCTTACTACTGCAAAAGCAATATGGGATGATTTGGCATTTCGATACACTCAAGGCAATGCTCCAAAAATCTTTTCGATCAAAAGAGAAATAATGTCATGCACTCAAGGCTCTTTATCAGTAACTGTTTATCACACTAGGTTTAGGTCTCTTTGGGATGAATTGACCAATCTCTGCAATCCTCCAAGATGTGTTTGTAATTGTATCTGTGGAGCATCCAAACAACTGGATGATTATGAACATGTTGAAACCCTGACTCAATTCTTGATGGGATTGAATGAGGCTTTTTCCAATACTAGGAGCAGTATTCTGGCAATGACACATCTCCCAAACATAAGTCAAGCCTTGTCTTTATTAATTCAAGATGAAAAGACCAGGACCTTGTCTGCAACAAATATGTCTACCTACAATACATTGTTTTCTGATTCTACTACAGCACTAATGGCCAAGAGGAATAATAATGACAATAATTCTTCTTATTCAAGAAATAACAACTACAGAAAGTCCAATGTCAAGGGAAACTTGCACTGTGATCATTGTGGGAGTAATAGTCACTCCAAGGATACTTGTTTTTATATTCATGGCTATCCAGATTGGCATAAATTCTATGGTACAAAACCTGATCCCTCAAGGATGCCTAAGAATCTCAAGCCAAGAGGGACTACTGCTTGTGCTCATCATATACAAGAGACTTCTCAGTCTGTGATCAATTTTCCAAACAACAATGCTCGTGCTAATTCTATTACATCTATCAGTGGTCCAGAACCTAACATCTCAGAAAGCCAATACCAGCATCTTCTCAGTCTTATTACTTCCAATCTCAATACTACTTTAACTGATAATCAGGCTGGAGGTACATTTTTGTATTTTCCCAGTTTTACTAGTTCTTTATCCTCAATTCATAATGCTATAGCAACATCAGATTGGATTATTGATTCAGGGGCCACTGACCATATTACTTCTCAATTTAGTAATATTGTTGATCCTATTCCCATTCCCATTCATTCTTTTATATCTTTGCCTACTGGTCAGTGTTCTCTCATTACACATAAAGGCAATGTCATACTTACACCAGAAATTACTCTTTACAATGCTCTGTATGTTCCACAGTTCAAATTTAATCTCATCTCTGGTAGTAAGCTAGCCTATGACAGCAATTACCGCATGGTTTTCTTTCCTTCTTACTGTATTTTTTAGGACCTAGCTCAAAGACAGCTGAAGGGGATTCGTAAGCTGAATAAGGGGCTGTACAGGCATGTGATTCCACCTGGAAGAACTTCAAGTTCAAGCACCCTTGTCTTCTTTGTGATCTGTAGTGTTACTAATCCTTCTGTTTCAGTATGGCATTGTAGATTAGGACATTTATCTTTCAGCTCTCTTAGTCAAATTCCTGATATTCCTAGTACTGAGAAGAACAATACCTCTGTGTGTGATGTTTGTCATTTTGCTAAGCAGACCAAAATTTCATTTCCCTTGAGTTCTTCACACAATGTAACTCCTTTTTCTTTGCTTCATTGTGATGTTTGGGGTCCCTATAGACAGTGTACTCTTAATGGTTGTACTTCTTTTCTAACAATTATTGATGATTGCTCTAGAACAACTTGGACTTATTTGGTTTATTCTAAGTCTCAAGTTCTTACCTATCTTCAATTTTTTCTCAAAATGGCTAAAACTCAATTCAATGGTTCAGTAACTCAAGTCAGATCAGACAATGGTTCTGAATTTTTTAATCAAGACATCTCTTATTTTCTTGGTTCTCTTGGCATAGAACAACATAGTTCTTGTGTAGCAACCCCACAACAAAATGGTAGGGTTGAAAGAAAACACAGACATCTCTTAAATGTAGCTAGGGCCTTAATATTTCAGGCTCATATACCAAAGAAATTCTGGGGTGAATGTCTTCTCACTACTACTTATCTCATCAACAAAACTCCTTCTACTATTCTTCACAACAAATCTCCATATGAACTGTTGTTTGGTCATTCTCCTTCCTATAAACATCTCAGAGTTTTTGGATGCTTGTGTTTTCCTTCCACTCTCTCTGCTACAAGGGATAAGTTTGATCCCAGGGTAATCAAATGCATTTTTCTTGGCTATCCTTATGGAAAGAAAGTCTACAAGTTATATGATTTGCAAACTCATAAGATTTTCCATAGTAGAGATGTTCAGTTTTATAAGGACCAATTTCCCTTTTCTGATTCTTCTAATCTTGATTCTGACATTCCTCTCTTTATTGATTCTTGTCATTCAAATCCTCTTGATCATCCTGATAATGATGATGATGTCTCTGGTTTATCTCCCACTACTGATGCTGCTTCTGATTTGCATCTTTCTTCCCCTGTCAATTCTTTTATTCGTACTTCTCTTGTTGTTCGTCCAGTTGTCTCCACTAGGCCTGCAAGGACTAGAGTTCTTCGAGCAAAATTTCAGGACTATGCAGGTCTTCCAAAGCAGCTTACTAATGTTCTTTAGGTATCTACTGATCTCAAGCCTAGTCCTTTATATCCTTTGTCAAAATTTCTTTCTTACTCCAACCTATCACCTGCATATTATTCTTTTATTTGCAATATATCCTCTGTCATTGAACCAACCACTTACTCTCAAGCAATCAAAGATCCTAACTGGTGTAAGGCTATGCAAACTAAATTGTTGGCTTTAGAACAAAATAAGACTTGGGAAATTCAGTATTTACCTCCTTGAAAGAAAGCTGTGGGATGTAAGTGGGTTTTTAGAGTTATGCACAATCCAGATGGCACAGTGGATCGGTTCAAAGCCAGGCTGGTTGCTAAAGGCTTTACTCAGATAGAGGTTTTGAATTATTTTGAGAATTTTTCTCCTGTTGCTAAGATGACAACTGTGAGGTTGTTTCTGGCTATTGTCTCTCATTTCAACTAGCAATTGGACCAAATGGATGTTACGAATGCCTTTCTACATGGTGATTTGGATGAGGAGGTTTACATGACTATTCCTCCTAGTTATTCTCTTCCCTCTTGTTGGTCATCCGTTTCTGGTTCTACTCAGCCAGTTATCTGCAAACTTATCAAATCTCTCTATGGGCTCAAACAGGCCCCAAGGCAGTGGTTTACAAAATTTTCTTTTGCTTTGTTAACCTTTGGCTTTACTCAATCCTCAAATGATCATTCATTGTTTCTTCTCAGTAAGCCCTCTTCTTTCACTGCTGTCCTTGTTTATGTTGATGACATCCTGATTACAGGATCTTCTTCTTCTGATATTGCTCATGTCAAGAATCATTTGCAATCTCATTTCAAGATTAAGGATATGGGACCATTGCGATACTTTCTTGGCTTAGAGATTGCTAGATCTCCTACTGGTCTGTGTCTTCACCAAAGGAAGTATGCTTTAGATATTCTTACTGATGTTGGTCTTCTAGCTGCCAAGCCTTCCAAGGTTCCTATTTCTCAGCATCATGGTTTAGCTGCTGATGTTGGAGATGATTTTTCAGATCCAGGGTTGCACAGGAGATTAGTTGGTAGGTTGATATACTTAACAATTACCAGACCTGATATCTCGTATGCTGTCCATATTTTGAGTCAGTTCATAAGTGCTCTATAGACACCTCATTATGCTACTATTCTTCAACTTCTCAAGTACATCAAAGGCACTCTTGGTCAAGGTCTTTTATTTACAACGGCTTCCTCTTTTAGTATTACGACTTTTTGTGATGCAGATTGGGCTGCATGTCCTACCACTAGAAGGTCATTGTCAGTTCTTGTATTTTTCTTGGTAACTCTCTGATTTCCTGGAAGGCAAAGAAACAAACAACTGTGTCAAGGTCCAGTGCAGAGGCTAAGTATAGGGCGATGGCATCTGTTTGTTGTGAGATTACTTGGCTTCTTTCTCTTCTTAGAAACTTCAATATTCTTGGGTGAACTCCTGTTCCTTTGTTTTGTGACAACAAAGCTGCCTTACACATTGCCTCTAACCCTGTGTTTCATGAAAGAAGCAAACATATCGATATAGATTGTCATTTGGTTAGGGAGAAACTTGGTGCTGGTATTATTAAGCTTGCTCACATTGCTTCATCACTTCAACCTGCTGATCTTCTTACCAAGGTTCTCTCTTCTTCTCTGTTGGTTTCTCTCTTATCCAAGCTTCAAGTGTTTAATCTCTTTTCCACTTGCAGCTTGAGGGGGGATGATAAAGACTATGTAACTCAGGGTGTTGATGCAGCTTCAAAGGATCATAACCTACAGAGTAGTCAAGTTGTTATGTAGTTAAGGGACATAAGTGTATTTATGATATTCTGTCAGGGTGTCGTGTGTATATCTTAATTAGTTAGTCAGTTTCTTTGTTTTTAGCTTTTAATAACTTCAGTCGTGTATTTTACTTTTCTGATTAAGCTTTGTAAAAGAGGTGAATCTCTTTTGAATAAGAGAAGAACTTTTCCCTCCATTTTCTCTCTCAAATTCCTTCAAGTAACAGAAACAAGGGATGCTTATGAAAGTACAGTTAAATCGACTCTAAGGTTAAGAAATTGACAAAGCCGATCAGAAAGAGGAGGAAGGTCAGGAAGAGGGTGAATAAAGAATCGCCGGTGGGAAGGAAAATAATGAAGGCGCCGTTGAAGGAGAACAAAAACCCTCTCTCCTTTTAGAGGATAAACAATAAGGGTGAATAAAGAATAAGGGTGAATAAAGAATCGCCGGTGGGAAGGATAAACAAGAGCTCAATTGAGATTAATTATTGGAATCATTGTGGATTCTTTTAGAGGATCAAAAGTATTGATTACAAAGGACAAACAAGAGCTCAATTGAGATTGATTGTTGGAAGCTTTGTGGATCCTTTTAGTGGATCAAAAGACTTGATTACTAAGGATAAATAAGAGCTCACTTGAGATTGATTGTTAGAATCTTTGTTGATCCTTTTAGAGGATTAAAAGACTCGTTTTCAAAAGATAAACCAGAGCTAAATTGAGATTGATTGTGGGAAGCTTTGTGGATCCTTTTAGAGTATCAGAAGACTTGATTACAAATGATAAATATCAGCTTAATTGAGATTGATTGTTTTTAAGCTTTGTGGATCTTTTTCAAAATTTAAAAGACTTTTGTTTACAATGGATAAACAGGTGCTCAATTGAGATTAATTGTTGGAATCATTGTGGATCCTTTTAGAGGATTAAAAGACTTGATTACAAAGGACAAACAATAGCTCAATTGAGATGGATTGTTGGAATCTTTGTGGATCCTTTTAGAGGATCAGAAGTCTTGATTACAAAGGATAATACAAGAGCTCAATTGAGATTGATTGTTGAAATCTTTGTTGATCCTTTTAGAGGATCAAAAGACTTGATTACAAAAGATAAACAAGTGCTCAATAGAGATTGATTGTTGGAAGCATTGTGGATCCTTTTAAAGAATCAAAAGACTTGATTACAAAAGATAAACAAGTGCTCAATTGAGATTGATTGTTGGAAGCTTTGTTGATCCTTTTTGAGGAACAAAAGACTTGATTACAAAGCATAAACAAGTGCTCAATTGATATTGATTGTTGGAAGCTTTGTGGATCCTTTTAGATGGTAAAAAGACTTTGTTTACAAAGGATAAACAAGTGCTCAATAGAGATTGATTGTTGGAAGCATTGTGGATCCTTTAAAAGAATCAAAAGACTTGATTACAAAAGATAAACAAGTGCTCAATTGAGATTGATTGTTGGAAGCTTTGTTGATCCTTTTTGAGGAACAAAAGACTTGATTACAAAGCATAAACAAGTGCTCAATTGATATTGATTGTTGGAAGCTTTGTGGATCCTTTTAGAGGATCAAAAGACTTGTTTACATTGGATAAACAAGTGCTCAATTGAGATTGATTGTTGGAAGCTTTGTTGATACTTTTAGAGGATCAATAGACTTAATTACAAAGGATAAAGAAGAGCTCACTTGAGATTGATTGTTTGAAGCTTTCTAGATTCTTTTAGAGGATCAAAAGACTTAATTACAAAGGATAAACAAGAGCTCACTTGAGATTGATTGTTGGATTCTTTCTTGATCCTTTTAGAGGATCAAAAGGCTTGCTTTCAAAGGATAAACAAATGTTCAATTGAGATTGATTGTGGGAAGGTTTGTGGATCCTTTTAGAGTATCCGAATACTTGACTACAAATGATAAATAAGAGCTCAATTGAGATTGATTTTTTTAAGCTTTGTGGATCTTTTTCGAAATTCAAAAGACTTGTTTACAATGGTTAAACAAGAGCTCAAATGATATTGATTGTTGGAAGCTTTGTGGATCCTTTTAAAGGATCAAAAGACTTTATTACAAAGGATAAATAAGAGCTCAATTGAGATTGATAGATCGAATCTATGTTGATCCTTTTAGAGGATCAAAAGACTTGCTATCAAAGTTGATAAACAAGAGCTCAATTGAGATTGATTGTTGGAAGCTTTGTGATTCCTTTTAAAGGATCAGAAGTCTTGATTACAAATGATAACTAAGTACTCAATTGAGATTGATTGTTTTAAGCTTCGTTGATCTTTTTCAAAATTTAAAAGACTTGTTTGCAATGGATAAACAAGAGCTCAATTGAGATTAATTATTGGAATCATTGTGGATCCTTTTAGAGAATCAAAAGTATTGATTACAAAGGACAAACAAGAGCTCAATTGAGATTGATTGTTGGAAGCTTTGTGGATCATTTTAGAGGATCAAAAGACATGATTGCAAAGGATAAACAAGAGCTCAATTGAAATTGATTGTGGGAATCTTTGTTGATCCTTTTAGAGGATCAAAAGACTTGCTTTCAAAGGATAAACAAGAGCTCAATTGTGATTGATTGTTGGAAGCTTTGAGGAACCTTTTAAAGGATCAGAAGACTTGATTACAAATGATAAATAAGTGCTCAATTGAGATTGATTGTTTTAAGCTTCATTGATCTTTTTCAAAATTCAAAAGACTTGTTTACAATGGATAAACAAGAGCTCAATTGAGATTAATTATTGGAATCATTGTGGATCCTTTTAGAGGATCAAAAGTATTGATTACAAAGGACAAACAAGAGCTCAATTGAGATTGATTGTTGGAAGCTTTGTGGATCCTTTTAGTGGATCAAAAGACTTGATTACTAAGGATAAATAAGAGCTCACTTGAGATTGATTGTTAGAATCTTTGTTGATCCTTTTAGAGGATCAAAAGACTTGCTTTCAAATGATAAACATCAGCTTAATTGAGATTGATTGTGGGAAGCTTTTTGGATCCTTTTAGAGTATCGAAGACTTGATTACAAATGATAAATATCAGCTTAATTGAGATTGATTATTTTTAAGCTTTGTGGATCTTTTTCAAAATTCAAAAGACTTTTGTTTACAATGGAGAAACAGGTGCTCAATTGAGATTAATTGTTGAAATCATTGTGGATCCTTTTTGAGGATTAAAAGACATGATTACAAAGGACAAACAATAGCTCAATTGAAATGGATTGTTGGAAGCTTTGTGGATCCTTTTAGTGGATCAAAAGACTTGATTACTAAGGATAAATAAGTGCTCACTTGAGATTGATTGTTAGAATCTTTGTTGATCCTTTTAGAGGATCAAAAGACTCGTTTTCAAAAGATAAACCAGAGCTAAATTGAGATTGATTGTGGGAAGATTTTTTTGGATCCTTTTAGAGTATCAGAAGACTTGATTACAAATGATAAATATCAGCTTAATTGAGATTGATTGTTTTTAAGCTTTGTGGATCTTTTTCAAAATTCAAAAGACTTTTGTTTACAATGGAGAAACAGGTGCTCAATTGAGATTAATTGTTGAAATCATTGTGGATCCTTTTTGAGGATTAAAAGACATGATTACAAAGGACAAACAATAGCTCAATTGAAATGGATTGTTGGAATCTTTGTGGATCCTTTTAGAGGATCAGAAGTCTTGATTACAAAGGATAAATACAAGAGCTCAATTGAGATTGATTGTTGAAATCTTTGTTGATCCTTTTAGAGGATCAAAAGACTTGCTTTCAAAGGAAAAGTAAGAGCCCAATTAAGATTGACTCTTGGAATCTTTGTGGATCCTTTTAGATGGTAAAAAGACTTTGTTTACAAAGGATAAACAAGTGCTCAATAGATATTGATTGTTGGAAGCATTGTGGATCCTTTTAAAGAATCAAAAGACTTGATTACAAAAGATAAACAAGTGCTCAATTGAGATTGATTGTTGGAAGCTTTGTTGATCCTTTTTGAGTAACAAAAGACTTGATTACAAAGAATAAACAAGTGCTCAATTGATATTGATTGTTGGAAGCTTTGTGGATCCTTTTAGAGGATCAAAAGACTTGTTTTCAAAGGATAAACAAGTGTTCAATTGAGATTGATTGTGGGAAGGTTTGTGGATCCTTTTAGAGTATCCGAAAACTTGATTACAAAGGATAAATAAGAGCTCAATTGATATTGATTGTTGGAAGCTTTATGGATCCTTTTAGAGGATCAAAAGACTTGTTTACAATGGTTAAACAAGAGCTCAATTGAGATTAATTGTTGGAATCACTGTGGATCCTTTTAGAAGGTCAAAAGACTTGATTACAAAGGACAAACAAAAGCTCAATTGAGATGGATTTTTGGAAACTTTGTGGATCCTTTTAGAGGATCAAAAGTCTTGATTACAAAGGATAAATACAAGAGCTCAATTGAGATTGATAGTTGAAATCTTTGGTGATCCTTTTAGAAGATCAAAAGACTTGCTTTCAAAGGATAATGTAAGAACCCAATTGAGATTGACTGTTGTATGCTTTGTGGATCATTTTAAAGGGTCAAAAGACTTGTTTACAAAAGGATAAACAAGTGCTCAATAGAGATTGATTGTTGGAAGCTTTATGGATCCTTTTAAAGGATCAAAAGAATTGATTACAAAGGATAAACAAGTGCTCAATTGAGATTGATTATTGAAAGCTTTGTTGATCCTTTTTGAGGAACAAAAAACTTGATTACAAAGAATAAACAAGAGATCAATTGATATTGATTGTTGGAAGCTTTATGGATCCTTTTAGAGGATCAAAAGACTTGATTAAAAAGGATAAATAAGAGCTCAATTGAGATTGATTGTTGGAAGCTTTGTGGATCCTTTTAGAGGATTAAAACTTATTACAAAGGATAAACAAGAGCTCAATTGAGATTGATTGTTGGAATCATTGTTGATCCTTTTGGAGGATCAAAAGACTTGTTTTCACAGAATAAATAAGATCTCAATTGAGATTGATTGTGGGAAGCTTTGTGGATCTTTTAGAGGATCAAAAGCCTTGATTACAAAGGCTAGACAAGAGCTCAATTGAGATTGATTGTTAAAATCTTTGTTGATCCTTTTAGAGGATCAAAAGACTTGATTACTAAGGATAAACAAGTGCTCAATTGAGATTGATTAATTGAAGCCATACCTCTATTGTTATCAAGTTGGACTATCCCACGACTATTGAAAGTAAACACATAGATCAACAATGAGTTATAAAGTAAACTCACCAATACCATTTAACAACACAAACCAACAACCAGGGTATTAACACATGGACAAGATTCAGGTAAGTTATGTCCATACAACTAATTTGACTTCAAGTAGGTTTCACAAAGACAAGATAATGTTTCATGCTATTCCAAGTACGATACCTTGATTAGCTAGGAATTGCCCAAATATGTGGTTTCACCATCTATAACCTTCATTTGCCAACAAGCTTACAATAGTACACTTACAAGGTTCTTCACATCATAAGATTGTTTATAAATCATACAAACAACAATCACTCAACACTAGGACTTCAACTATTCCTAGGATGACGACATATTACACAACCCCTTTTCATGATAATAAAATGTTACAAACTTCTTCGAGTTAACATATATAAATCCCTTGTAAGTATAGGATACAATCCAATCCACATAACTCCCAAATACTACATTTCGATATGGTTTGGTAATTCAAATAGCAATTAAACCAATTATAACCCCAACATGGTTTAAGTATTCTGCTTATTGACTAAGCGCGACAATCTTGTGAAATTCACCAAATATTCCTCACAACTCCAAATTCAACCAAACTTACATATTCTGAAACTAGACACTCTGAACTACTTTTTACCGTTTCGAATCACTCAATTCGATCCATATTCATTAAGTTCTGGTCACATCAACCCCGGGTTACCTTCCAGATTTTCTGCTAACAGCTACACAAACGCAGCGGTGATTCATGATCCAATTGAGGTACCTCCCGACCTCGAAATTCAATGAAAATTTACAGAGAACTACCTAACATATACAAGTACAACATATCCAAAATTCAGCCCAAGCCCATGAGTGGATTTGCTACACCACTTCCACAAAATTAGTCCAAAACAGGGACTGTTCTTAATTTGAAACTTATGTGTCTAGCTTACTAAGTTAACCAATTGCTCTCTAATTGCCAAACCACCTTATTACCCAACAACACATATCAATAGCTACTGAATCCAGCTACATAAACCCTCAAACACATCAAAACAAGAGCATAAACTAACATTACTACCAAGAAACCTAGCTTATCAACCTCATGTCACCAATTTCAATCACACACCATGAACATACATAAGAAACATCCCTTTACCCTGAGTAGAGATAACTCCCACCGATGAAACCTCAATATTTCAAGCTCGTTGTAATCTTCTAATCAAGCTCTATCACTTTGATGAAGAAGGCTATAGCATAAGGTGAAGTTTTCTAGCTCAAATACCCAAGTCTTACTTCAAGAAACCCTCTTGTGCTCTCTCTTTACTCTCTCACGGCTGGAACAAAATGGAGAATGAGGGAGTCTTAATCCCATGCAACCTTACAGCAAAAAGAGTAAGAGGTGGCAGCCCAAAGTTCTCTCACTCAAATTGGTGTAACAATCCAATTGGTCACATCCTAACCAAAGTTTAAGCTCTAAATCAACCTCATTAAGACTAGCTAAGCTAACCCATCACTAACCAAACTTATCTAAATCTAAACATAGTTTAACTAGCTTATAAAATCAGATTAGACTCAAGAAATTCAGCCTAAAAAGTCAACCGAGTAAAGTTGGTCAAAAATAGTGGGCGAGTCAGTCGCGCCTACGGACATGACGCGAGCGCGCAAGTTCAGAACTCACTCGGTTTTCTTTCCTTCACGCGACCGCTTCAAAACCCCAACGCAAGCGCGTCAAAGCCTGAACCAAAACTCTTTAAAACAGCCCTAAGTTGATTCCAAATTATCACATATCATTCTAGAATGGTTTTAAGATCTAAACAATGCAAAATAAAGTGTAAACGATACCCAAATCAACGCACGCGAGTACATACAACTACACAACTTTAAAATTACCAATCGGGCCAAGTTTTTTTCGGGTTTCAAACACAAATTCTAGCAATGAAATTATACTCAATCATGAGTTAAACACATGATTAAAAATAACACATACTTGAAATTCCCGGGTGTTACAGATTGTGTTGTTAAACCGTTGTTCTGCTGCCTCCAATTCCATTGGTGTAAACAAACCACCTGGTTCATTCATAATTGACACGGGTTGGCGAGGGGGAAGAGGAAGAAACGGCAAAGCCAACAATAATTTCGATAAGTTATCGCTCCATCCCTAAATGAGTTTAACTTTTTGAGATTTGCAGAGTCAACATTTGTAAAACTTTATGAACAAATTTACATAAATATCCTCCCTTACAAGCAAGTCACTATTGGTACATAAAGGCACAAAACGCTACTTTGGAAAATTTAACTACGTATATAGTTGACTTTTGAAAAGGTGACGCTCATTAGGGATAGTTTTTCTAAGAAGTGACTCATTTGGGGCCAGAGGTAGTACTATTTTGTTTGTTTTTCTTTGTTAATTGTTAGTTGTTTCCACTAATTTGAATAACAAGATTCTGAATCTTCATTCAAAAAATAATTCCGTACAAAGGCTTATGCAAAACTCATACGGACCCAAAACCGCATAAGATATTGGCAACAATATGAAACACTAGCTTGTTCTTAATCTTACTACTAACCTTGGTGGATAAATGTAAAGTTGTTAAACAAAATAAACGAACCGCAAACTCAAATGATGCAAAGAACTAACCGTAATTCGAGACATGCATTCAGCTTCCTTCTCCTTTACGCTTCTATATAATCTTCATAGCCGAATGAATTAGCCAACGCTTGCGCCGCAAAGACACAACGTATAGAACTGTACGATTAACTACTTCAAGCTGCACATGTGATAAAAGACTATCCACCATCTCCATAGAATTAATCAATTTTTCGGAGACCCACAAGACTAGCTGATTGAGATGAAGATAACTCTACACACTATATTTCTCAAAATGCCGAATAAATAGCATCACGGAGAGGCGGGCGGAAACAAGATATTTCACGAAGCAAGCATAAAACAAAAACTAGTCGCCTCTTATACAATCGGTGATCAATGAAGAAACCATGCATGGAGGCTCTTAGAAGATTGGTGCGAATTAAATTTGTTAAATTTAACTTCTCAAGGTCTTGTTTTGTCAAAAATTTGAAGTGATCATAAATAGATGTTTAAGCACACTCCTCCGGCTCTTCCTACAAGCAAAACCAACAAGTTAACACTACCACAATCGAAAAGCATAGGCACCCAAGTCTAAACATGACATGTGGAAATATGAATCATACTGTTAAGTGTTCCGAGTAAGAACACCACTGGGAGCAGTACAAAATAAGATGGTATCCGCTGTTGTCCAAAGCCAACAACATCAACCCACTTTCTCTATACACACACACATTGTTTATAGATCCAGCGGTTGGTTGAATGCTAGTTATGCGCTTTCCTGAGAGCATCAAAGAACTTGATTGAGAACTGAAAGCTATAGAATCCTCAAGAATTACAATTAATTTCCAGTATATCTCAAGAGACGCAGCCATACGTAGTAGCTGTATAAGGACTATAGACATATACAAACGTATTAAAATGGAAAACACCGCTACAAAATGCAATCCCGATAAAATTGAAACCCATGTTTTCTCTTCCGCATTAACACACCATAACAAATAGCTATGTTAGTCATTTACACTATGACTTAAGATAAACCAATCCCATTTGATATTATACGAAAACCCTATAACTAGCCTCTTATATCTGTCGTATGGTTGTTAGTTGTCCACATATAGATTATGGATTCCAATATTGAATCGACATGATGAAAAAGGGGAACCACCGGAAAGAAGCAAGCTAGGTTATTCACCAAAGAGTGTACCAACTAGTTTCCTCGATCCCAAAATTTCTTCCAAGAACCTAATCATAACAAGTTTTTATCTTGATTCATTGACATCTATTTCTCACATGTAATCTGCTTCAGGGACCACGTTGCTGGATCCAAAACCACTCAAGATTTTACATCATAAAATAATAAGGCACGGTTAACATCAAAAGCGGCTACAATAACTCTTGTTTTTATGAACTACAAGTTTTATGAAATTAGGCCAAGACAGGGGGTGGGTACTCTATGTGCAAAATATTTTCCATGAACAAAAAAGAAAATCCCAGAATGCAAGGGCGGCCTCGAGATCCACACATAACCGTGAAAGTTCGTAAGCAATCTCGATCAAGTGATAATGATGCCTAGGGCTTTCCAACGAATCAAGTTCCCTAACATCGTACCTAACCCCTCCCTTCAGCGTGAACACTTCAGATACAATCACGCCTTGTAAGCACAAGCACACACACACACAAAAAGACTACAACAGAGCTTCAAGTTGAAAAGCTAAAGAGGACACCAAATAGGCAAAATTTCAGATGCAGATGAAAGAGTTTCTTACCGTATCGTGGTCCCAAATCCCGACAATATGCTTACTGTAGTAATTAGCTTTGCTCGCTCGAATTCAAAGTTTGATGCCACTTGATGTTCAATCTTGGGCTTCCATACCGCAAAAGATTGACAGATTGCAAGAACCTACAATTTCATAACCGAAAATATAAGGTTGACTCCGTCATTATATAATCACCAAAAAAAAAAAAACAACAATAGTATCAATAGCCATCTTAAACAGCTAGCTTACTTGTGATCCTCTACCCTTAAAGGAGATGAAGAGCACAAATCATATATAATTATCTGCAGTAGCAACAATGGGTCTTTAGCTCTAAAACAGATATTGATAAGAGGTTATGAACTAATCATAGGACAATAAATGGATGAGTGAAACTAAATGCAATTTACATGGAAATACTCCCTCCATTCCACTCGAGTCTGCGATTGAAAATTAAGGGATATTTCAAGATCATTAGAGTTGGCCATTATCACAAAAATACTAGAGCATAGCCAAAATGCCTTTTAACACTTCAGGGCAAATTTGAAAGGTTATGGATATTGTAAGCATGATTTTTTTGTAAGTAAACTCTTCGTGTGGAACGTCCCAAAATAGAATAGTGAACTCTTTGCATGGATCAGGGAGTGGAATATAGACTTGATAGACCATAAAAATATGTGTGCTTCAAAACCATGGCTATGAAACCGTAAGGTAAGTGAAGAAAACTCTATACCCATAATTCTAACAACTCTCCGTAGTCAAAACAAAATAGAAGTTCTCATACCTACACCACACCATATGTGTAAGTATTCACTTTTCCTTTCAATTAAACTGCTATCTCTATAAGTAGAAATTACATTTAAAACCAAATTTTATGGACAATAATAGTGTTTTAAAAATCGCAAGGCGGACGCCGGGCGCTAAACTGGCGCCTAGTGCCTAGGACGCCTAGGCGGGGCCTAGAATTAAGACATAATTACCCTTATTTTGAATTTTTGATAATTTTTCTTAATATAGCATTATGAACAAGACTGAAACATAATTACCCTTATTTTTAAAAAAATTCTTCTCTTTCTTATTTTATTTCTCGTGTTATTATAAAAATTCTAAAACCACAAAACCTATTATTTATTAAATGGTGAAACCAATATACTGTATTTGTTTTTTTGTCATTTAATTATACAATTTCTAATTCAATTACTTAGGGGCCCAAGTGGTAGATGTTATTTTGGTGGGAGAGGTGTGTCGTGTCCACCCCTCATTCTCTCTCTTTCTCCTTAGGGTCAATCCCTTTTCATTCTTACTCATCAGTCATCCCATTCTTCCCCCTCACTCCCTTTTCCTTCAATCGAAAAACTCAATCCCCGTCTCAAACCTCCGGCCCGACCAAACCCCACCTGCAGCCCTTCCTTCCAACTCGCTCTCTCTTTTAAGCCCTTCTCCCCCTCCTTTATCTTCATCATTATTTCCCCATCAACCCCAATTTCTTCAAACCCTAGCTGATTACATCTCAAATTAAACCTCAACTTCGAACCCTAATTGAAAATAAAACACCCTAAATCGACATGGACGCTGATTTCTTCGAACCCTGATTAAACCTCAACTTCGAACCCTAATTCGAACCCCATGATTTTTGGACAGCCGCTAACATTCATAACCAAAAACATATAGTTAATTTTGGAAAACACGCTTATTTTTGGAAAACACGTGTATACTTAAATCTGGAAGCCGGAGAAAATGCTAAATATGCTAGCACATTGGTCAAATTGGTTGTATGGAAAGAAAGTCGAGCAAACTCGGACAACTAACTATCCATAATTTGGCCTTTGCCCCAACTACTTGGCACTAGATACATGACTCCTTTCGCCATTTGAAAACTGTTTTGACAAATAACATGTTACTTATGCTTCCTGTACAAGTTACACACCAAGAAGGAGTTCAGTTATTGCAAATTTGAATGGTGTAGGTTTAGAGGCGATCTCGTGGCAAGATTTACGTCAATCGGTGTTACATGTGTAAGAATGAGGAGGAGAATGTGAACCACCTGCTTTTTCATTGCTCCATTGTGAGGGAGTTATGGATTATGTTTTTCCTCATAGCAGTGTTTCTTGGGCCATGCCCAGATCTGTTATTGAGCCGCTTCGAGGGTGGTCGCTATTCAAAAGAAGAAGAAGGAATGTTTTTCGGGACTATGCTCCCCGCGATTTGGTGGACCATTTGCGAAAAGAGGAATAGAATGCTCAGCACCTCACTTGATCGTGCGCCCACATGTTCAAGAGAAACTATGGATTCTAGTAAATTCGCTCACACACAGAAAGCTCAACTAGATCCACTTAGAATTTCCCCAATACCATAAACACATAACAACATTGCACAAACCCAATTCACACCCAACAAAAGCCTCACCAATAAATCAAAATAAACACAAATCTCATCAAAATTAATCCATAATATCTAGAAGAAAAGATCAGTACCGTCCAATTATGAGTCTTGGCCAATCGCCTCGCAAGAGCATGTAGCGATCGAACATCTACTCGAGGCCGAATCGCTGTTCAAGCTGCCAAAATTTCTACAAGAAAAATAGACATTAAAAACACATTTTCCACTAATCGCCAATCCAATTAGTAAATGCAAAAATTGAGAGAAAATGCACTTCGAGGTGTCGCCCATTAGGAGGGTTCTCGACGTGATTCGTAGCTTTAACGATTGCAACATTCACAAATTTGAATTTGAATAATATACAATAACCTTTGGAGATTTAATTAATCTACAAGGGATGCTACTCCCTTGTCGAGTTTTTGGAACTTCTTAGATATTTTTGGAACTTCTTAGATACTATTGAAGTTTGGACCAGCCGAACAGATTTGTTGCTGACCTAACTTAGACGCTCAGCAAATATAGTAAGTACACTCTAATTCTAAAACATTGATTTTTCCAACTTGCTGCACATCACTCGGCAGGCGTCTCTTTTATTATTGATTTATCAATCACGACTCAGTTACAATTGGGGGTATATAAAGTAAAACAACACCCTCTGTACAATCTAGAACCCAAATTTTGTGTTCTTCTGCACGGCATCATCCCCGAGAACAAAATCTACTGACCTAATCGCATAAACTTCATGCCCAATACATGAAATTTTTTGCCTATCAAGACTCACATGCATGTTAATCTTTCAAGTGTAGTCCAACTTGAATTATGGTTCTAGCAACAGCACTTTAAGGCTTTTTCTGTGGAAGACAAGGCCAGAAATTTCTTAAAGAAAGTTATCACAATCCCTTAACTGGGGCAGACGGCAGTTCTCAACCCCGCACATGGGACATAGCTCCACTCCAAGTGCAGGACAATAGACTCCTATGATTTGCTTTGTGTAAACATCAACCGCACGGAGGTTATTGCTGAAGTGGTCAAGAGGCTAAGTTGCAACAGACATTTTCCTCTTCACTACTAGACTACAGTGAGTTTAACTTTTGAAACGGAATAGTTGAAAAATTATGTTGAAAGGATGAGAGAACGAGGGGCTCCCCTTCTAAAAATCTTACCAATAAACATATAAAACAAATACTACCTCGACAAACCCACTTGGAATTAAACAATTCTACGTGCAATTAAATAATCCAAATAAACAGTTCTACTTGCAATTAAATAATCCAATTAAACAATCCTACATGAAATTAAACAATCAAAAATTTGTAATCACAAACCCATCTATGAGATACATATGGAAAATTACTTTTCACAACCCTCTTCAACTAGCGAACGTAAACCCTCGAGAGAAACCCACACTTAATTATCTGCAAAATAAACCCACACTAAGAAACATTGTTCAAATTCGGGTGTTAGAGAGAGAGAGAGAGTGAGAAAGAGAGATGGAAAGAAATTAAGAATGGGCAGCATACCCCAAACACCCAAATGCGCAGTTTTTGGATATGTATGCGTGTATGTGTATGTGTATGTGTTGAGCGAGAGAGAGATCGAATGGAAGGAGGGAGGCGCACCTAGCTACTGACCGGAGCGATGCTTGCGACGGATGGCTGCAGTTGAGACGGCGGATTGCTGCAATTAAGAGATGCACTGCTGTGATTGAGACGATGAAAGAGATGATTGGGTTTTGAGTACTTTTGATCGGTTTTCTCTTGAACCCGACCACTCGCGTAATTAAAAATATGTTTTGCGATGAAACCATCTTGTAGCTGAACACTAACCTTTTTCGATGGACTTTTTGTCGATGGGCATAATTTCGTCCATAATATTATTTTAGACACCGCGCGCTGGAAAATTTGCGCCCAATTTTTGGGCCTTCATTTGGCGACGAAAAAAGAAGGTTGGTTGCTGTTGGGCCACATTTGTAAACTATATTAATTTTGTCGCCCAAGAAATGTGTATTAGCAACAAAACTAACTTTGTAGTAAAAACACATATTTTTACTACGAACTTTATTTGTAGACAAAAAATCGTAGCAAATTCATCATTTTCTTGTAGTGTTAACCTAAAAATTTCTGTCGAAAAAGAATTAATAAGATTTATTCCTGATATAAAGAACCAATCACTTTGCAGGAGTATAAGAGGCTGCCGTTTGAGTCATTTTATTCGCAGGTCTCGTTTGCAAACACTAGTGAAACTAGTGCAAAAATTTCCAGAAGCATAGGGACCACGAGAAGGCTTCTCAACGAGGTTCAGTGACACCATAGTTATTAAAGGCGAGAGGCGGGCGATCGAAAGGCGAGTTATTAATAAAAATAGTATATTTATTATTTATTTAATTATAACAAATCCCAAAATGAGAATAATATATGAAATTAAGGTCACATATAATAGCAAGCCTAGATAGAGTACAAAAAAAGGAAGAAAAAAAAAAGACAGAGTAAAAAAACAGTCTAAATAAAGATGAAGAAACAATATAAAAAAAACACAAAGGAAAAAAAAAAAGAAGAGTAAACTAGAAGAAAAAAATAGAATTAAAAAATAATTGAAATGTCCACATAATAAAGGTACAAAAACGAAACAAAGGTAAATACTCTCTCTAAAACAGCCCCACAACAAACATAAAAAGAAAAAGAGAGAGAATAGGCAACATACAGCCCACATCCAAACGCAGTAGATCGAGGAACAATAAACTGGAGAAATAGTAGTCAAGATGGTATCATTATCCTCACCCTCCCCCCCCCAACAATAAAAAAGGAAGAAGAGGAGGAATCAATGGTAGTCAATGAAAAATTCAGACCTCTATTACTTCATCGAGCACATCTTGATGTAAGTTCCCGGAATAAAACCTGCTCCAATCCCTTGAATTTTGTGAGGGCCTGCACTTTTCAAATAATAAAAGTTAGAACCAAGGGAAAAACTAAAATGAAAATCAATACTCACCACTGTTAACCTTACCCAGCTTTCCACTGCACAATATGTTGCTTTCTGTGGGCTCCACACCAATCACCTCGATAAAAGAAATGAAGACAGAAAAAGCTTCAAGCAAACCAAGGCAGAAAATAAGAAGTCCATTTTTTGAAAAAGTAAAAAAAAGGCCACAAACATTGGATTTGAGACATCCAACTAATGCATATGGAACAACTTCAGTTTTTCAGTCAATAGTCACCATTATATATTCGGGAGTAAGACATTTCCTCGGGTTCAACAACCTGTCATGGCAATATCTCTAACCTCCCCATCTGGATTTATAATTCATCCTAAATATCAAAATTGTTCCTTTTGTGATATTCCTTGACCATCTAACCTAACATTGTCTCCACTAGCTCCTTCTACCGCTAAAGTTGCATTTCATATATTCCATTTTACTCCTACTTATTTCAAAGCCTTTGACTTCTAAAGCTTGCCCACTTGCACGTATACATGGAAAGTTGTCTTCCCGTGATAGATGCTTTAAGCTTGAGTGATGATATCAATATCAAAAGCAATGACAGAGCAGGGAAAGCGCAAACTAACATGCGATCATTATGAAGGAAATGAGCAAGAGTGATTCAACCAAAATCTTGCTTTGAACAGAACTTAGTGGCAGAAAAGGACTCATGTACTGGACCTAAGAGGTTGAAACACCGACGGAGTTGAGTAGATATATGTTATTAGCAAAAACAAAGGTACCTTAACACCAGGATTTTGCTTTTTAGGAACCAACCGACCCCGAAATAGTTCTACCAGTTCCAATTCCTGCAACAAAAATATCCACTTAGCCTCTAGTATCTTTCCGATCTCTGGATCAGTAGTCTCAAAATGTACCTGCACAAAATTTGTGAAATCAAGTCCTTAAATGTGAATCAAACAAAAATGATGGTGTCTCCTGTTAGAACATACTAGAATAAGAATATGATAAAGCAACGCCATCTATGACGTCGACATATTAAGTCTCTCGCCAACTTGTTATTATAATTCGACAGTCCTAACCATCTCGAGCATCGATATATGATTGAAGCTAAATTAAATCTGTTTATTCAAGGAAGAACTTGTGCGAAGTTGCAAAATTCTTACACCACATAATCTCGGTTTGGAAAGGAGCAACTCCACTCCATCGAACCATTTATCTTTCCGAACGCACCATAGATCCATCACCAATTTCAAATGAAATGCGTCTAACAAACTTTTCCCATCCTCTTCTGATTCCTTTCCAAAGACCCACCCCAAAAGAGTCGCGATAGTAGCAGGAAACCACGAATGATTACCCTTACCATATTTACTCTCCACCACCTTCCACCAAAGAGCCTCCCTCTCCGTGAGATACCTCCATAACCATTTCCTAGCAAGGCTTCATTGAACAACTTTAGATTTTTAATCCCTAGCCCTCCTGCCTTCAAACTTTTACAAACCGACGACCATTTAATCAAATGTATGTTTTTCCTCCGAACACTCATCCCACAAAAATCTCTTTCCAGCTTTTCTAAACGATTCCTAACCGATACAGAATCACAAGAAGCGATAAGAAATATTTAGGCATGCTGGACAAAGTATTTTTCACTAGAACTAGCCTCCCCTTTGGACAGAACCCGCTAGCCGACGTTCAAACCTTTCAATCACCTCATTCCACACTGCTTTGCTTTAGAAAGAAGCTCCAATGGGTAAACCGAAATAAGAAGCAAGCCTCACTACCAAACACCCAAAAAAGAAGCCAAAGCACGCACATTCTCCACTTCCCCAACAGGAATGATTTCACTCTTAGAAATATTGATCTTGAGACCCGAAACCGCTTGAAAGAATAATAGCACCATACGAAGATATCCAGTTGAGACTTTTCTCGCCCGCAGAAAACCAAAGTGTCGTCTCGCAAACAAGAGATGCCTTGGTTACCGACCCACCTGCCCTATCCACCCCGAATCCATCAACCTCCGTCCCTCAAACTTTGACAAGGTGTATTCAAACTAACTTTGATCACAGGAAAAGAGAACGCTATGATTGACCTCTCTAAAGCTACATCAATAGATTTGCATGATTGAGCCAGCTCTAAAATTCAACTCGTTCGCACCCCACATGGGCACTCCAAACTACTTTATTTTTTGTTAAGCCCTCTAAGAACTTACTTGGACTCAAAGGATCACAAACCGGAGAAAGTATAGTTAAGAAAGCATATAATACTAGAACCAAGGGGTGGGAAAAATGGCAAGGGCACTCGTGCAAAGACCTTGAGATCCTTGGTTCCAATCCCCATACCAACAAGGGGCCACACTAACCTATAAAATGAAAAAAGCATATAATATTCTATTCAAAATCGTAGGGGCCAATTACGCACCCAAAGTGCTTATAACATGGTGGATACCAACCAAGGGTTGTCCACTAAAAGCCCAATTATGGAAATGTAATGCCAGGCTTGTCGCTAGGTAGCCCAATATGATCATCCCAACTTTGACTCCAAATTATGTCACACTAGAATTAGGACGGAACTCATTATCAAGGGACCTTTTGTTTTTACTCGCGGAGGCTGCGGCGCTAGTGGAGAAAACACAAGGAACACGATCAAAAACACCACTCTATAGAATGCTCAGACCTCACTTGATTGTGCGCCCACATGTTCAAGAGAAACTATGGATTCTAGTAAATTCGCTCAAACAAACAGCTCAACTAGATCCACTTAGAATTTCCCCAACACCATAAACACATAACAACATTGCACAAACCCAATTCACACCAAACAAAAGCACCACCAATAAATCAAAATAAACACAAATCTCATCAAAATTAATCCATAATATCTAGAAGAAAAAGATCAGTACCGTCCAATTATGAGTCTTGGCCAATCGACTCGCAAGAGCATGTAAGCAGTACTGAACATCTACTCGAGACCGAATCGCTGTTCAAACCCCACCAAAATTTCTACAGTAAAAAATAGACATTAAAAACGCATTTCACTAATCGCAATCCAATTAGTAAATGTGAAAATTGAGAGAAAAACGCACTTCTGAGGTGTAGCCCTTTAGGAGGGTTCTCAACGTTATTCGTAGCTTTAACGATTGAAACATCCACAAATTTGAATTTGAAAAATATACAATAACCTTTGTAGATTTAATTAATCTACAAGGGATGATACTCCCTTGTCGAGTTTTTGGAACTTCTTAGATACTGATGAAGTTTGGACCAGCAGAACAAATTCGTTGCTGACCTAACTTAGACGCTCAGCAAATATAGTACACTCTAATTCTACAACATTGAATTTTCCAACTTGCTGCACATATTATTGATTTATCAATCACAGACTCAGTTACAATTGGGGGTATATAAAGTAAAACAACACCCCCTATACAATCTAGAACCCAAATTTTGTGTTCTTCTGCACGGCATCATCCCTGAGAACAAAATCTACCGACCTAATCACATAAACTTCATGCCCAATACATGAAATTTTTTTGCCTATCAAGACTCACATGTAAGTAGTAGATGCTAGAAAGAAAAGTGGACTCCCAAGTTTGTTATGCCGATATCGAAAAGGCATACGATCATGTCAATTGGGATTTCCTCTTGTATATGTTGGAGAGGATGGGTTTTGGGGCAAAGTGGAGGAAGTGGATATTTTTTTTGCATTTCGACTGTTCGGTTCTGTTCTGATTAATTGGGAGTCATCGTGTTTTTCGCGGGAGGATAGCAGAGATTGAGGTCATGGCCTCACACTTATTGTTCGCAGATGACACCCTAGTTTTTGTGATGCCGAGCTCTCGATTGGGCTATTTCGACTTGTGCTCCTTTTTTCCGGATGATTTCGGTTACGGATCAACATTGCGAAATGTGAATTGATTCGGTGGGAGTCGTCCACAACATCGATACTTTAGCTTCTTTTTTTTTTATGCAAGATTGCTCACCTTCCTACTCCTTATCTAGGATTACCTCTCGCTTTAAGAGCAATGCCGTGAGGAATCCGGTGTTGGATAGGTTTGAAAGGCGTTTGTCGGGTTGGAAGAAACAATTATTATCTAAAGCGGGAGACTCACTTTATTGAAGAGTACACTTTCCGGCTTACCTACCTTTTTCTTGTCTCGTGTTCGTGATTCCTTCCTCGTTCGAAGGAGGTTGGAAAAGCTGGAAAGAGATTTTCTGTGGGAAAGGGATGGAGTAGTTAGAAAATATCACTTGGTAACGGGATTTGGCGTGTTCGATGTGAAAGGGGGGATTGGGTATCAAAAATCTTAAGCTTTTCAATGTATTTCGCGGGAAAGTGGCTATGGAGGTTTATGGTTGATAGAGTGGGTCTTTGGAGAAAAGTCGTGGTGTGCAAATATGGGTGGAAGAGCATAAATGGTTCCCAAATTATATTTCAAGTCCACATGGGTCGGGGTTTGGAAGGCATTTTAAATGGATGGACTCTTTTGTGAGACATATTCATTTCGAGATAGGGGATGGGTCTTCCGTCAGGTTTTGGATTGATAAATGGTGTGGCGATAGGGAGCTTCGGAGATCTTTCCTAGTTTATTTAGTCCGGCCTTGGAGAAGGATTGTCTCATCAATTCGGTCATGCAAGTAGATGAGGATAAGGTAGTGTGGAACCCTATTTTTCGAAGACGTCTTCAAGATTGGGAAGTGGATACGTGCGTGAACTTCTTTGAATAGATCTATTCTCAGTGAAGCGTGCGACTGGCCAAGGTGACGTGGGAACGCAGTTGTAGAGGTGATATCTTTTCAAGAAAGTCGTATTACTAGATTATCGGTGATCCCTCCTTTCCTTGGAGCCCTATTTGCCTAATCGTGTGGCTTTTTGCGTGGGAGGCCTGTCACGAATCCATTCTTACGGGAGATAATTTACAGATCGTCACAAAGTTTATATTAGTTGATGCTTTATGTGTAAAGGTGATGGTGAGGATACAAACAACTTATTGCTTCACCGCCCGTGGCTAGGTTGTTGTGGAATGTCATTCTCGATTGTTTAGAATCTCGTGGGTCATGCCTAATTCAATCAAAGAGCTCCTTTTGTGTTGGTCGTTGTTTAAACGAAGGAGGAGAAATTTTGTGTGGGAGACTGCTCTAGCTGTTTGCTGGACAATCTGGAAGGAAAGGAACGGGAGGGCTTTTGATAATATTGAAAGATCTACGAGCAGCTGAATGATAGTCTCCTTCGGTCTTTATTCTCTTGGTGCTGTGAGACAGGGATTCCCCCTTCCCATGGATATTCTTTTGTTAATTTTGTCAATAGTGATGACATGGAATAGTGTAGTTTCCGTGTATACTCCTAGTATACAAAGGACTTGTAACCTGCTTTGACGCTTTTTGGTATATATCATTCTTACTTATCAAAAAAAAAAACAATTCCGCTGCCCCAACTCTTGATATAGTTGGTTATTTTGTTTAAATCGGAAAATTGACTAAGTTATTTTTAATTTAGTCATAGGCTATTCCTCTAGCCTATTTTGAGCCTCTTGGGTATAAACAAAGTGCATAACTATCTTATGGACTTGTGTCCCTGAAGACAAATAACAAATTTACAACAGCATTTAATCTTCAATGACCTGAAGACAAATAACAAATTTACAACAGCATTTAATCTTCAATGAAAGTTAGTGCCTCTATTGCGAGCTTCGGTCCTCATAACTAACTATAATCTGTCCACTGATCCCTTTTTCTTTAGATGGCCATTAAATCTATCACAAAATATAATAGTAGTAGTTCAGACATTGGAAAATAAATTGGATTAACCTCTAAGAAGGGACAAGAGAAGGTTGAGCAAAGGAAGAGCACATACTGCCAAGTAAGTTGTCGCTTCAAAGAGTTGCGTTCTCTGAAACTTGCTACATCAACTCAAGCGCCTTCTCCATTGCCTCAAATTGGTATTGATGAAATGCAGAAGATTCCCAAAGGTAAACCCAATCAAGAACAAAAGTAATATGTGGAAACAAGGATGAGCAAAGAAGCATGAACACCAAAGCAGGTTTAAATAAAGTGAGGAACTTATGTCGAATAAGACCTCAAATCCAGGTATTTGATACATCATGAGAATTTTATAAAATGATGGAAATCTTAAGCTCATTCTTCAAGTGCTTTCCATGCAGGTTTCTTATTTATAATCCACAAATATAAGAACAAAAGTATATTTAGTGCATGAGATCCGATGCCGCTGGTCAAGGAAGGTCAAAAGTAATCAGGATCGCGCCTGCAAGTACGGCTGTTTTCATAGCCCGAAACCCTCAATCAATGCCTGGATGGAGCAAACTTACCGATGTACCATGCTTCTCAAACGTACTAAAGGAGGAAGAATATTTAAATCTACTCCTTGATAACAGTAGTATATTGTTTTCAAGGGAAAGAATAACTTACGGCCGATTTCTCTCGAAAACCTTGTAAGTTTGCCGTTTTTTAAAAGTTTACGCTCTTTATTCTCATACAAAGACTCTAAGATCATCAATAGATTCCTCATATCTGCAAAGAATGATTTCGAGAGGAAACCTTTGTAAGTTTGTCTTTTCTTCTTAACATTTGTAAGCTCTTTATGCTCTCATACAACATTCCGAGATCATCAAATAGATTCTCATATCCGCAAAGAATAA